>VDFB02324162.1:34075-160744 GCA_007258455.2 Sequoia sempervirens | reverse complement strand
CTAACCATGGAAATTAACTCTTGTGACATCTGCACTCATCTAATAAGATTTAGGATTCATATAGTCACTCTTAGAAAGATTCCTCAGTCAAAAAACCTGTTATGCTATTATACAAACTCATTTTCCTCTTATCAAATAAAGTTCTATGATTTTTCATCACTTGCATACCTACACAGACTATTAAATTCATTCACAAAACTTCATTCCCAACTTTTATTTGTTTGAGAAGGTGCAATGATGCCTTGGGTGCCTTTGGTTATGGTACTTCAAGTTATTTCTTGAATAATTACACATTATTAGTCCAACTACTACTTGTACTTTTCCATGCCATGACATGTATTATTGGTGCGTTGTTTAATTATGTTTGTCCCAGAACATCCTTTACTCTTAAACTATCCATTTCAAATTGTTCATCCCTTACATGTGAAGCTTTAGTCCCTAATAAGCTTAATTCTAAAATATGAAACAAGTCCCCTATAGACAACCTCCCTTTGACACCTCTTAATTTCCACTTCATTTAATCTCATGTTGGAAGACAAATTTAAAATAGATGCATAGTCAATAGCTCATTCTATGGACTCAATGGAGCATTCATTTCTATTCGAGATCTGATGTATTAAATAGTATGAGTAGATAATAAGATGATTAAACGTGCATTTATGTGTTATAACTTATACACAACTATTCTAAATGTCATCAAATTCTTGCTAAGTTTCCACCAAAAAATTCTGATTCTTTGGTTTGATTAACACTTGGAATGTGCAATCATATATGTAAATTATAGCAAGCATGCATGATTTTGCATCAGTAGAATGCAAAGATAATTCATTTTGAAGGAGAAATTTGATCAAGGAACTGAACTAGATTTACCTACAATTTATAACTTTATTACTATCATCTGAAATTTCATGTCTTCTTGAATATTTCATATAAGAAAATGCTTTTGTAGAAAATATGTAGTCAATATCTTGTGGCATTTGAATTTTTCTATTTAACTAAAATTTAGTTTTCTTGTAAGAGAATTGTACAATATCACAATTATAGAGTGTCTGAATCCTTTCAACCTAAATGTAGAGTCAAAACTGATGTATGTTTATGAAAGTTGTTAATGTGTTTATTTTGTCTATTTTGCAAAAGGCATGCATTGAAAAACAAGAGCATCTACAAAACATACTTCAATAGCATATAAACTTTGACAAGTAAGATATTACTCATATTTTATTTTTATATTTCTAGTGCATTTTTATATTGTGCATAAAATATTAGAAAAAATTGAATCAAAAAAATAATTGCATACTATCATAGATGTAGAAAGTTATTAATCAATTAATATGCCTAAAGAAACAATAGACAGTATTGAAAAAAAAAAGCTTTTCAGGATAAGCCCATTTGTATACAACATAGGCAATTATGTTTTAGACTCTTTGAAACATTTGTTACATATGTGCTTCACTGTTGTAGAATTGTGAAATAGTATGATTGATTATTTTCTAAAATTCCTAGCAAAAAATGACTCTGATGCCTTGTTTTCATATAGATATGAACTAGATCCCCAAACATTGATTGAATTGCATGGAATTATTGGTCTTAATACATACTTACAATGTATGCACCTATCTATGGTAAAAACCAAATTGTAAAGAGTATGGTCTTTGGGGTGACTTATTTTGTATTAAATGGCTAGCTAAATGGTTAGATATCCAAATATGTATTTGGTCTTTAACTAGAAAAATAAAGTATTTTCATTTCAATGAAAATTCACAAAGTACTACATATTTTATTTTGTTCCATTCAATCAAGATCCTGTCAATGGATATTTTTAACCACTTTTTCCCAAAAAAAATAAATCCATTTGAACAACATATTAACCAATCTAAACACTCAAAAATAATTAGTAACTTGAAAAAACAAATTGTTGAGGATAAGTCAATAGATTCAATGCCCAAATTGTGTAAACATGCATAACCAATATCAAATTTTGCATTGGATAATATCATAGATGTAGAGAATTATGAATCAAGAAACACACATGGAGATATCTCAATTGACAGAGCATTGAAAGATAATAACATGTTTAAAATAATCTCCTTTGTATACAATGTAGGGGATTCTTTTTTTGACTCTTTACAACTATTGTTATGTATATGTGGTACACATCTACTGAACTACAAAATGGAATAGCTGATCATTTTTTAAATTGTTTAGTAATCAATTATCCTAGAGCTTTATTGTCACATGAATATGAGCTAGAACCCTAGGCATTATCCAAATTGCATGGTGTTCTTGATGTTATACATATTTGTGACACATGTGACTATTTGCAGTTCCAAAGCCAAGTTGTAATGAGTATGGCCTTTGGGGATCTACTTATTTTGTATTAAATGGCTATCCAAGTGGTTAGATATTCAAATATGTATTTGGTCTTTAACAAGAAAAAATAAGTACTTTCATTTCAATGATTTTTTAAAGTACTACATATTCTATTTTTTTCCATTATTAGGATCCTACACATGGAAATTTTGAACCAATCATGAGTAAAAAAATGAAGACAACTGAACAACAGGTTCACCAATCTAAGCATTTTGAAACAAATATAAATTCCTAAAAATTATTTGCATAGAAGAAAACAATAGATAAAATGTCTAGATTATGCAAAAATGTATTATCAATATCAGATTGTGGTGACAGTCTTTTCAATACTATTGCTAGTTTGACATAAAATGAATATGAAAACCAATGTCTTAGACATAGACATGGCTCAATCCTTTTGTAGTGCAATGCTAAACGAGACAACATATCAAACATATCAAATGAATGCCTTGAAAAATGTCTTAAGTCTGATTTGAAAATTAGTTGTGGTGTCACAAATTGGAAAACATTTATTAGAAAAGTTGGAGACCCATTTGAACAAAGTGGAATTGAAGGATCTGAATTTTATTTTGAATGACTATCCTACATTTTCCAAATAAAAATTAAAGTTTGTTCAAAAAATACATTTAAGAAAATACACATAGACCACAAAGAACATAACATTGATACAATTAAAATGATAAAAAATCTTGGTAATGCCTTGCTCAACCTACAAAAAATGTCTACTCAACAAGTTGTACACATTGTGCTTTCACTTCCTGTTAACTATAGTTCAAGGAAATGCATATTCATAGACATCAATTGCTGAAAATTGTAGATTTATTTTGAAAAATTCCAAATAGCTAAAAGCTAAGCCAGATGAATCATAAAATGTTGCTTGTAAAAATTTGATTGACCATTATATTGCATGCCCTCAAACATTGGAAAATATTTGTTTAGGAGAATTTTTCATAGAATACATGCAATAACAAAAGGAAAATTTAAAAAACAAGTAGACCAAAAATTATTTGATATATAAAATACAATAAACATGTTGGCATCGATAACTACTATAGGGAACATCTTTTATTATATGTTCCATTTTGCACAGATGAAAACATACTGAAAAAGGCTTCACAACATGGGAAAATGCTTTTGTTACTAATGAAAAAATAGTAAAACTTAACCAAGAAAAGTACACATACCATATAAATGAACTATGGGGTGATTTGTACAATGTTATTAGTGATGTTAATATTGAAAATGAGAACTGTACATATACAAACAATGTTGAAAACTTAAAAACTAAATGTACAATGAACAATACAAATTTACAATCAAATCTAGACACAATAAAACTTAATTTCTACAACAAACAAATGAGAAGACCACTTGAAATAGCTAAACATCTAAACTCAGTTGACAACACAAAATATTACAATGTTCGAAGAGTGTTAAGCAAGGAGCAACAAGCCCTATTTAAGGACATACTAATAAAAAACAACATAACTTACTTGAACCATTGCATTCAAGTTTATAATAAGAGGTGTTGGAATAGGAAAAATATTCACTGTCAAAGCTATATACCAAGGGCACTGTATATATACTTCAATGAGTCTAAATAATGACTCAATTTTGATGGGGTTTATCATATATTTGTTGTTGTTACTATGGGACTTTAGCACCTAGTTATTGAAACTCTATGTTATTTCCCTAAACTTATGAACTTTGGGCATAAACAATAATCCCTGTAACTTTTAATGATTTAACTTGCTATGTGATATATCTATATTAATTTTACATGTGATTAAGTGAATGTTATTCTAAGGTGACTATGGATATACAATTTTTTTGTGCACGCTAATGTTAGTATGCAGGTTCACATTAAGATATAGATATAAATGAAGTTTGCAAGGTGGAAGAAGTTCATGCCAGCTGGTTGGTTGCTAAAGAAGTCAAAGACATGGACATTAAAGAGGTCAATGGAGGGAAACTTCCAATGGAGGGAAAACTTCCAACTCATGTGGAAGTTATAACTTACCTTTCAATGATCATGTCTATTAGTTGAGTAGATTTAGGAGGTGTTGCTATGTTGGATCCTCATTGAGGTAAGTCTAGTTTGACTAAATATGACACATGCATAACCTCCTTCCTCTTTTTCATGCTTTCAATAAATGGCTTCCTCCTAGTTTGATGGAGTTGACTACCTAGTTAGTTAGAAGCTTTCCTTCTATAAATAATGGTCAAATGTCCCTCTTCACAAGGTTGGATGTTCTACTATTGTAGTTGTTTTTTTAGTTTCAAGGAATACAATCATGTTGCTGATATGATGCAATCATGTTTTCAATGAATGAAATGATATTTTGATTTGTTGCATCTAAGTTAGTTTAAGGAAGAATCATTCAAGGGGAGCCATTTGGTGAGAATTCCATCCATTCAATTTAATAGTTACTTTTCTATTTAGTAATTAGTTATGGTCTTAATAGTTGTCTATTCGTGCAACCATTGGAACTCTGTTATGTGTCTGTTCCTACAGCCAAGGCAAACATAGTAACTTCCTGTCTGTTTGTTGAGATTTTTAGTTTTGTCATTGATTTCAGTTCAGTTTAGTTGTTGATGTTTATTTTAGTTGTTGATTCATGCTAAGTACTTATGCTAATTCCTTTCAAGCATTTTATTTTCAGTACTGTTTCCTTTCTAGTTATAGGATAAGGATGACTACAATTGAGTCATAGTGCACATATAGTGTTGATCCATTTCAAGTTCACATCCTTGGGTTGATAATGAAATTAACCTTCATGATGAGCAAGATAACTACTTAGTGCAGATATCTAATCTCTAAGTTATAGCTTTAAGGGCTTAGTTATTGAACCATTAGAGGAGGCTAACATTTTTGGCACCATTTTTGGGGATGGTGTCAAACTAGGAAGTTATTTGGAGTCATTTCCAATTTCTTTCTTGTTTTTAGTATCCACGAAGCTTGTTTTTAGCATACCCTTAATTTGAATAAAGTAATGATCCACTATTCTTTCACCAATTCTTTTTGTGAGTTGGTTGATACTAAGATAATACCACATGTAGAGGGGTAGGAGAAGAGATGTGATGGAACTTCAAATTTTTCTCCTTGTGATTCACTCATGCCTTGCCTTATGTCACTAGTCTTTCATGGTGTTGAAAATTTCTTAGGGTTGGGGTTTTAGCTTTGCTTACGTATAAAACCCTAATGTTTACTTTATGCCTGGGGTGGGATCTATTTCGCTGCCACTTTTTGGAGGGGTTTTAAAATGACTTATGTCCTATCGGTTCATCTAGGCTTGGTCCCTTTGGTCTTAGTTTTTATTTCCTCTGTGGGCTTTATTTTCCTAAGTCTTGGTTCACCCTATGTTTCATCATTTAAAAAACAACTTATGTTGTTGTTTATCATCTACCTAGTGATGTCCCCTCGTCCTTTTAAATGAATGTTTTATTTTGCAGAAGGGATCAATTTCGCGCTATCATTGATCAATTTCCTTTGACTACCAATGGTTGCTCGCCATCGTGCGATCAAAAGTTGTAGGATTGAGCCACATGTCCTTTCTGAGGGATCAAATTTGTGCTACCATTGATCAACTCCTATTTGATCTTAGCCATTCCCCGCCATCCCGTGATGGCCCCACCACAATTCTTTGGTTGATTGTGATATCGTGGTTGGGCGCCACGTGTCCTTTTTGGTATGGCCAAAGGAGATAGGCTTGGTTGACCGTCGATAAATCTTCATCAAACATCAACAATTGCCCGCCATCGTGTGATCAAAAGTTACAAGGTTTTTACTGATCGTGATATCGTGGGAAACCGCCATGTGTCCCATCTAGTGGAGCCGAAAGAATAAAGGAAATACTGTTTGGCCTTCATATATTAAAAGGCCAATTACTAAAGTGCTTGTGAGATGCACATGTTTCAAATTGACAGAGATGTTATGATCTTAGCAAAAAGATGCTAAATGGATAATGATAAGGCTGACAACTGTTTTGAAGGAGCAGGATCACTGATGATTAAGATCTACGATTGCCTGCCATCACATGATCTGAAGTTGCAGGATTGCAATATCATGGGAAACCACCACATGGAATTCATTCATGGTGTATGGTATGGTGGGCCCCTTATTATGTTGTTGGCATTTGTGTCTGCTTGTTTGAAGACAGTTGTTCGATGATTTGATCTAACTGAAGGATCGACGGCTAGAATTTAAATCTGCATCAAATATTTCCACCGATTGATGAAGAATGCCAAAAATGGGTAACCAAATATTTGACTGAGAATAAAAGAATGGATTACCAGGGTCTTGGTAAATCAGATCCTGCAGTTACAACGACTTCTAGTTTTGCTTTGATGGCAGTCTCGGCATGGGATTCTTGAGACTTTTGATGTTGCAACAACTTTTCTCAACTGGCATGATGAATAAGATTATTCTCCAGGGTGATTGTTGTTGTAACAATTTTTGGAATATCACCAAGTGCTTCAATTGGTTGGTGACATGTGTACTTTCTAGCTTGATGCTTGTTTGCTCTTGCATTCTCTATAAGAAGGATATCAAGGCCAGAAGTACGGGTTAGCAAGTTAGACCATTTTGGTCGAGTCTAGGTGAAGTTGTAGAACAAATTGCAAAGATAGATGGTTTTAGAGAGAAATGCAATTTAGGTTTTGAGTCATTCTATAACAGGTTTTGAGTTCATGGGGATTTAATGCTGTATAACAATACTAGCATTTGAGTTGAAATGAAAAATTCAAGCTCATGTCTCTCCATTGTACATGCATAGCTGAACTTTGAATAAGATAACTAAGGGTTGTTTCATTCATCTCACTGTTGTGGTGTGTATGATTCTATTTTAGCTTTAATTCAAGGAATTAATTAAAATGCTTGAATGGGATTATAGGTGGGCATGTTTTGTATAAGGATTTGATAAGCAGTATTGAGTTAGAATACATATTGATGAGATTGTAATGCAATGTCGTCAAGGATTTCATATATTATGTGTTAAATCTGTCATATACCTTTAGATGCTTATGAATTTGACTCCCCCAATGGATATATGGCACTGATCTGAGTTGTAATTACCCGTATGGTCTAGTATTTGTTTGTCTTTTCCTAGAGCTTGCTACAAATTGCAAATCAATGACTATCTTATACTATGGATTGTGTTGTAGTTATCTCATGCTCCACATAGTTGATATTATCGGTGAACAACCAATTATATTCGATATTATCCTATAGTGTTGAGCTATTAAATGAGATTATCTATTATTGTTAAGGGATCACTCTCCCGAGTCTTGTAGAGCCAGAAGTGTAGGAGGATTTTTAAAGTCCTCGTCAGTTGGTCCAGGTCCTTCGAGTTGCCCTTGACTGGAATTGGAAATTCCATAGGTAGATTAGAAGACCAACCTGGTTACATTGTAAAATCGAACCAACAAGATGTTCATGGGAGATTCCTTCCTAATGATCCTAATCCTGATAACCAGCTAGTTGAGTTTCAAAATTTTCCAAGAGACAAAGAAGAAGAGGAAAATCCTTTTACTGATGCATTTCCCAATTTGACTAGTTCTGAAACTTCCTATGAAGAGCAAGCTACCCAAAACCAGATTGAGAATCCATTTGCAATTATGGTTGGCCAAAATCCAAATAGACCTAACCAACCATCTTTTCCATTCCCTATCACTCACTAGAATGAATTTGATAACCTCAAGAACATCCTTGCTTCGGTTCTTCCTAAATTCTATGGGCTTGTAATAGAGGACCTTGAAACTTTCTTGTTTGAATTTGATATCCCCTATAGAAGCTATGATTACACTACTAATGCTCATAGGCATAAATTGTTCCTTACTACCTTGAAGGAAGCTACATTAAGGTGGTTTATGAGCTTAGGTAGGAATATTGTAGAGACTTGGGATGATATGAAAACAAATTTTCTTGATAAGTATTGTGCTGTAGAAAAATGGACCCTTTGCTTGATATAGATTAATTCATGATTAAATGGACTTAATAAGGTCTTAATCTCGTGTTGTGATGTATTTTATGCATCCAAACTTTGTTTTAGACCCTTATAAATTAAATAAAATACATTTAATAACATCTTGTGAAGATGTTGTGAAGTGCTGTAACACATTTCTACACTCTTCTAGACTCTTTTTATTATAATTCATTTAAATAATCCTTTTTATTCATTACCAAGTCCTATTCTGAAGTGTTGTAAAGACTTGTAACAAAATTTCACACTTTTCTAGGCACATCTCCTTATTTACACCTTTCTTATGACTTATGTGACCCCTTTATGCCCTCATATGTCTTAATTAAGTGTATTTTTGAATATGAACCTAACAAACAATATTAAATGCAACTAAAATCCTGACACCTACTTTTGAGTCCAAGGTGGGACCCATTCACCGTTGGTGGCGAATGGGTCCTTCTTGACTCTAATTTCAAAATATTTTAAATTCTTTTTGGGTTTTTATTTAAAAATCACTTGATGTCAGCCTGCGATGAGGTATGAAGACTTACTAAGGCACAAGTTAGTATAAATAAGTATTTTTACCCTCATTTTGACATGAAATCTCTACTTATCATCTTCAATCTATTATTCAATTCTCAATCAAGCAAGTTAGGGCTTTCACTTTGCAAGTCATTAGTTTAGCTTCTTAATAATTTCACTGGCAGATTTTACATGTTATGTTGTAGAATTTAAAGATCAATCATCATGGAAAGTTAATCTATTCCATTGTTGCATGATTCATTCACTTATTTCATCATTTTGGTTTAATTATCTAAACGGGGTTTGACCAAGGCAAACCCCCATGCCCTAACATTCAACATATCTCTCTTTTGTCTTGTTTGTATATAGATTTAGGTCCTTTGGAAGCTTGGAAATCATTAAAGATCAAGTTGTAAGGTTTTTAAAGTTCTCTCTTCATCATTCAAGTCAACATATCAACAAAAAGTCATTTTCAGACCTAAACACGACAATTTCTAAAGCAGACATCTGTAGAGAGCAGAATTGTAGATCTAGCTCCACAAAATCTTCCTTTGATTTTGTAAATTGCTGTAGGTGGACTAATTTTCCACCCATGGTGAATGAGTCCCATGTATAGGCCTAAAAACTTGTTTTCTTAGATTTCAACTCATGGTAGTTAGAAACAAGTTTCCAGAAGATTTCATTAGAACCAAGACTAATTCGCCATGCATGGTGAATCAATCTCGATGGCCATTAACAGAGATTTTTAAGACATTCCAAAATATTTCAGTGACATCATTCTACTTCTAGGTGCACTCTATTCAGTCTCATCAATTTTTGTTATCATTTGTTTTAGTTTCTAGTTCATTGTTTGCATTCTACACTATGTTTTCCAACATTTCGTATTAGATTAGTTTGCATTCATTTATTTGCATTTATAAGCTTTAAAACACATCTACACACACTTGTACACTCTCTTTCCATCTATTCTAATGTTAACAAAGTCATTTTGGACCACCCACATATATTTCCTCTTCTTCTAGGTAAAAAACCCTGGGAGAAGCTAGAGAAAGAATTTGGGACCCCAAAATCTTTGTTACATTTTGGTGAACCTACTTTTAGAATTTTTTTATTTTTTTACTTGGAGTGCATGCTTATCTTAATCTTAGTTTGCATTGCATTTGCATTAGGTTGCATTGATTAATTTGCATCTAGGATTTCAAAATTTTGCATTAGAAAAAAGTGCATAATAGGTTGCATTGTTGCATCTTTCATCATTAAAAAATTCTAAAATTTTGCATTTTCCACTTAGATCTACATCTTGGCACTCAGAATTCATAAAAATCAAGCACAACTTTCTGAAATTTTTGAGAAAAAGGTCCACACTAGGACTCATTCGCCACCCTGGGCGAATCAATCCCTTTTGACCCCTGGAACAACATTTTCCAGATCTCAGGAATTTGTTTTTAGGCTTTTGTTTAGTGCCTTAACCTATATATATTAGTTAGTGGCATTTTTTTAGCATGAATTTTGTTAAATATAGCCTTAAATAGTTCATTTAAAATATTGTTTAATTTCACTTTTTCATTCACATTATATCATAGTTGCATTGTATAAACAACCATATCAAATTTACATTGCATTATATTTCCTTTCATTTTAGCATGTTTTCTTTCAAAAGATATGCTCTTGATTTTTTTACACATGGATTCTATAAGCATAATCTCCCCTTTTATGAGTTTTATTACCATAATAAGGACTTTAAGAAATGATCCATTGATACAATCCTTAATTTTACATTACCCATTGGTGAGAATGGTAATGTTGACAATCATAACACACATACTTGTTCTTCTTTTGATACCTCTCTTCTTAGTGACGAAGGTATTTTGGTACAAGAAGTCACAAGCCTTGAAAGAATTGATTTTCCATTTACTTATTCCCCTTTGGATGAATTTACACAACAAGAGCATGAAATCATAGACACATTCCAGAATATCACCTTACCAAATCTCCATGGTCATGGTGCTCAATCTTGTTCATCTCCTAATATCCCTCCTCGATGCAAAGAGGATAGGATGGTGTTAGAAGATACTTCTATTAATAATCATGAAACCCTTGATCCTCACTTCTCTAATGTCCCTCTCCTATGGGATGATCTATTTGACAATCATAGTGTTTATTCTCTTGATACCTCCACTTGTGATGAAGGTCCTTTTCCAACAACAAACTTTGATAAACATATTACAAGCTCTCCTTGTAGGGTAGATAATATGGAACAAGAGAATGAGACCTTAATGGTGGTGGACACTCACCTAATACTCTCTCCTCCTCATTCCCTTCCTCATAATCTCATTATTGATCATTCCCCTATTGGAAATGAAGTTATTTTAGAAGAAAAAAGCCTTACTTGTCAAGCACATGTGGCTCATTATTATCCTCTAAACTCTCCTCCTAGGGAGAATATCATGGCATTGGATTATGATTTCACTCATCATATTTCTTCTTTCCTTAATCATTTGATTCTTGATTACCCTTACATTGAGATACATCAACACAAGACTGCTAAGGATATGGATGCACAAGTATTCATTGGATCCTCTTCAATTCATGAACCTCATACATATCCTGTAGGACATCTTCATAACTCTCTCATTATTTTCCCACCTTCATCCAACCATAATACTCTCACATCAACCTTACAAACTAATGGTCTTGAATATCATCCTTCACACAACATTCAAACTGTCATCTCACAAAACACTTATGATTTGAGCTCGTTATAGTTTGTCTCCTACAATGAGGAAGAAAAAATCTTGCAATCTATAGGGTCTTGTGTAGTTATGAAATCTAAGCATGATGTATCTTTGACCCCAATCACACAATCACCTTCTCCTCTTGATCAAGAAGGTATCTTGTCAAGACTTATCCATGATAACTTGATCTTCCTCCCTCCAAAAAATGAAAGAAATGTTATGACAAGACTTCCTTTTGTGCATATCATAGAGTTCATGGTCACTTCACAAATGAATGTCATGCTTTGAGTTGTAAAATTCAACATTTTTAGGAGTTTGGTATGCTTCCCTATGTGGGGGCATCTAATTCCTCTAATTGCTATTAATTTTCACTCTAGCATACATCTCATCAATCCTCTTGGCTGACCTTTGTGGGGGCAAGAGATTTGACAACCTTGTCCTCGTATGTCACTTGTGGTTTCCTCCTTTGGCTTGTCGTTAAATTTTATTGAATACATTTAAGAGAAATCTTGGGATGAAGATGACATGCCTTAAGTTGGATTGCATATGACATACTTTCATTTTCATGATGCAACTTATTGAAAACATATGAGTTGGCATAGGGCTTTTCATGTAAGTTCTCATGTTTTCCTTTTTCTTCTACTTTAAAGCAATTTCTCACAACAATGGTGTTAGCAACTGATTTAAAGTGGGGGAATACATCACCACTCACATTTCATTGTGTGATTTTATTCTATTTGCAATATTCTCTCTTGGAAGCATTAGGTACAATTTTGCTCAGGATGAGACCTTGCATTTTTCCTCTCTTGGAAACAAGATGAGATCATTTGCATTTATCCTCTCTTGGAGACATTGGGCATAATGTTCCCTAAGTAGAGACATTACATGAATCAAACAAAATCCCTTTGAACATTTTACATTATGACATCTTTACATTCTTGCATTTTACATTTATTTTGCATTTTTACCACCTTGCATAACGCAACTTGCAAGACTACTGTATTATTTAGCATTTGTCTTTGTGGTGCCTTGTTAAAGTTATCAATGGGCATAAATTTAACATGGTTGAGTGGGAAGCCCAACTAGCGACATGACTTTCCCCATAGTCACTTTTTTGTTTGTTTGTGAGTGCATACCAACTAGCGTATGTATCTTACCTTTTTGAGTTTTCTCATGCCCTAGAGTGAGTACATCTTTTTCATCTTGTCTTTGCATCTTTCCTTTGCATGATTTTGTATCTTGAGGGCTTGACCTACATGTGAATCTCTCTTGAATGTCTACTTTAGTGTGAGTTTGAGGTAGGATCATCCTCTCACTAAAGTGGGGGCTAAATGTGCTAGATAGAAAAATGGACCCTTTGCTTGATATGGATTAATTAATGATTAAATGGACTTAATGAGGTCTTAATCTAGTGTTGTGAAGTATTTTATGCATCCACACTGTCTTAGACCCTTATAAATTAAATAAAATATATTTAAATATGTCTTGTGAAGATGTTGTGAAGTGTTGTAACACATTTCTACACTCTTCTAGACTCTTTTTATTATAATTCATTTAAATAATCCTTTTTATTCATTACCAAGTCCTATGTTGAAGTGTTGTAAAGACAAGTAACAAAATTTCACACTTTTCTAGGCACATCTCCTTATTTACATCTTTCTTATGACTTATGTGACCCATTTATTCCCTCATATGTCTTAATTAAGTGTATTTTTGAATATGAACCCGACAAAAAATATTAAATGCAACTTAAATCCTAACACCCACTTTTGAGTCCAATGTGGGATCCATTTTCCATGGGTGGCAAATGGGTCCTTCTTGGCTCTAATTTCAAAATATTTTAAATTTTTTTTTGGGTTTTTATTTAAAAATCACTTGATGTTGGCTTGTGATGAGGTATGAAGACTTACTAAGGCACAAGTTAGTATAAATAAGTATTTTTCCCCTCATTTTGACATGAGATCTCTTCTTATCATCTTCAATCTATTATTCAATTCTCAATCAAGCAAGTTAGGGATTTCACTAAGTTGCAAGTCATTAGTTTAGCTTCTTAGACTTTCAAGGGAAGATTTTACATGTTATGTTGTAGACTTTTGAGATCAATGATCATGGAAAGGTAATCTATTCCATTGTTGCATGATTCATTCACTTATTTCATCATTTTGGTTTAATTATCTAAATGGGGTTTGACCAAGGCAAACTCCCATGTCCTAACATTCAACATATCTCTCTTTTGTCTTATTTGTATGTAGATTTAGGTCCTTTGGAAGCTTGGAAATAATTGAAGATCAAGTTGTAAGATTGTTAAAGTTCTCTCTTCATCATTCAAGTCAACATATCAACAAAAAGTTATTTTCAGACCTGAACGCGACAATTTCTGAAGCAGACATTTGTAGAGAGCAAAATTGCAGATCTAGCTCCACATAATCTTCCTTTGATTTTACAGATTCTTGTAGGTGGACTAATTTTCCACCCATGGTGAATGAGTCCCATCTGTAGGCCTGAAAACTTTTTATTTCAAATTTCAACTCCTAATAGTCAGAAATAGGTTTCTGGAGGATTTTATTAGAACCAGGACTAATTTTCCATTCATGGAGAATCAGTCTTGGTGGCCATTAACAGAGATTTTTAAGACATTCCAGAATATTCCCATGACATCATTCTACTTCCATGTGCACTCTATTTAGTCTCATCAATTTTTGTTATCATTTGTTTTAGTTTTTAGTTCATTGTTTGCATTCTACATTGTGTTTTCCAACATTTCGTATTAGATTAATTTGCATTCATTTATATGCATTTATAATCTTTAAAACACATCTACACACACTTTCACACTCTCTTTCCATCTATTCTAATGTTAACAAAGTCATTTTGGAACACCCACATATATTTCCTCTCCTTCTAGGTGAAAAACCCTAGGAGGAGCTAGAGAAAGATTTTGGGATCCAAAAATCTTTATTACAAGTATAAAGAATATTGTAGAGGAAGTGATATGAGAGGAGATGATATCTTCAGAATGTAGCAGAAGGAAGATGCAATTTTGGAGGACTATATTTCAAGGTTCCTATTTTCCCTGCGGAAATCCCCACATCATGCACTCAGTGAAGAGTCTCAAAAGTTTTTCTTCCTTAGGGGGATCAATGAAGATTTCACTGATGCTCTAGACTTGATAGGAGGAGGAGATATCACCCAAGTTCCCTGGGATGATATTAAGAAGATATGTCAGAATTACTCCAGGGAAACTATGAAGAAAGGAAAAGGTTTCAATCTTCCATGGGTAAATCCTCCACTAATGGAGTTTAAAGGATGTAGATCACTCATTTGCTAGTAGATTTCAAGCATGATATCATAAACAATATGGCTAATTAGCTAGATACACTTCAAGGAAAGAAGAAACATGAGGAGGCAAAGGCAATGTTGGCATAATATTGTTCTCATTGTGGGAAAAAGAATAAGGACTGTAGATGCAAAATGGTAGCCAACATTAAAAGCAAGAAAATTCTATCAGAATTCAATCCAATTTAGGGTGATGATGATCAAGTTTTCTACATTGCACAAGGAAGACCATGGGCTCCAAGATAAGGTATACCACCAAATCCATTATCTTTTAGTGGACCTTATTTGAATTCTTATGCATTTGGTAATCAATGTCAACCCCCATACTGTTATGAAATAACTTGCACAATAGAAGAATATGATATGAAATATGCTGCAAATACTTGATAATAACTGAGAATGACAAGCCACTTCGAGGGGGAAAACCTCCAAATATCTCTAATGAGAACAAACTTCATAACTTAATGATGAAATAAGACTCAAAACCTCCTATATATACCTATTTATGCCTAGGATATCACCTAGGCCGACTTAGACACACCTATATAAGTCTTAGGCCAACCTAACAACTAAATAACAATATACTAATGATAATATGACTTAATAGAGAGTTAAGATAGCCACAAGCTGACTATTCATAACCCAATGTACACTAATATTAAGTGCAGCCCCTCTTTCATAAAGGAAGCACTGTCTCAATGCTAATCGTTTTGATACTTTGAATGAACTCCTATCCTCCCATGTGGCATCTCTTCAATCGTAAATTCTTCCATTGGATGGCATGGTAGTGAGAGTCTTATTCCTCAGCTTCTTTGTGTGTGTTTGACGAATGCACTTTGGTTCCAAAATGATTCTTCCTTCTTCATCGAGCTCTTGTAGTGTTGTTTGAGTGGGAATATTATGCCCAATGACCTTCTTCAAATAGGAAACATGAAAAATTGGATGTATCTTTGTTGTTGGTGGCAACTCAAGCTTGTAGGAAACACTACCGATATTTTGCATGATTTGGTATGGACCATAATACCTTGGAGATAACTTATTATTCTTTTCGCTTAAAGTGAGATTTGGTTTATAAGGTTTAAATCTCACAAGACCTAACTCAACTTCAAAACTTCTTTCACTACGATGTTGTCTCCTCACATTTCATTCGATTTGTGCCATGGCTTAAATTCCTCCCTGAGTTCTTGGAAAGTACTTGCTGTTGATGAAGCAAGTGATCTTCATCGCTCAACTTGGGGACACACCTTTATTGATGATGTGATGGAAGGAGGATGATATCCAAAATGTGAGATACTTTTTATGAGCTATGAAAAGAAGTGTTATACCACCATTTTGTAAGTGGTAGCCAATCTACCCATTGAGATTATTTCTCTAAAGTGAAACAACGTAGATATCCTTCCAAACACTTATTAACAACCTCAGTTTTCCCATCCGATTGAGGATGGTATGAAGCGATATGATCCAATTGAGTACCCAAACATGAGAATAAATCTTTCCAAAAGTAATTGTTGCAAGACAAGGATCATGATCACTAACAATAACCTTAGGGTGTACTAAGGAAGCTGGATATTCTCCAAAATCTTTTGCCACCAAGACTTGCTGTAAAGGATGATAATGCAATGAATGTGCATATTTAGGTAGCTAGCAACTACCACCAATGAGCATACACCTTAGATTTAGAAGCCCCTGGATGAAGTCCATGGATACCTCTTCCCAACATTGGCTAGGAATAGATAAGGGTTGTAAGATACATGGTGTCTTAATTGTCTCCCCTTTATGCCTTTGAAAAACCAAACATTTAGCCACAAAATTTGGAACATCACCCTTTAGCCCTTCCCAAAAAAAATCTTGCTTGACTCGATGATATGTCTTTAAAAATCCTGAATGACCACCCACTGGAGACTCATGCAACTCTGTGAGAATCTTGTGTTTAAGAGTGGAATTATTGTAGAGATACAAACACTCTTTATACCAAAGAGTATCTCCCTTCCAACAAAACTTATTTGAACTACTAGGATCACTTTTTAATTGTTCGATGAGATTACTTATCGCAACATCACTTTTCCACTCTGCTTTGGCTTCCTCCACCCAATTTGCATGTAACATTGAAAGGGCACACAATAAGGCTTCATATTTCTCATCCTTCCTTGAAAGTGCATATGCGCCAATATTTTCTTTCCCTTTCTTATATACAATCTCAAAGTCATATCCTAACATCTTAGTGATCCATTTTTGCTGCTCTTCAGAAGATATTCTTTGTTCCAAAAAATATTTTAGGCTATCATGATCTATCTTAACCTTGAAGTGTCTACCTGGCAATAGATAAGGCCTCCATTGTTTCATTGCATGGAGGATTGCTAGCATTTCCTTCTCATAAATAGGTTTTATTTGATTCTTACCTTTTAATTGACGACTCTCAAAAGCAATTGGTTGACCTTCTTGCATGAGCACTGATCCTATCCCATTTCCAGAAGCATCACATTCCACAATGAATTCCTTGGTGAATTTAGGAGTGGAAAGCACTAGAGTTGTACACATAGCCTCCTTCAATCTCTCAAATGCTGTATTGGCAGACTTGTTCCAATGAAAATAATCCTTTTTCAATAGAGTGGTGAAAGGTGCTGCTATACGACCATAATTCTTCACAAATCTTCTATAGTACCTTGTTAATCCCAAGAAACCCCTTAGTTTCTTAATGGTTTTTGGAATAGGCCATTCCATGATAGCCTTAATTTTGTTAGAGTCCACCTTTACTCCTTCATGTGAAACTATGTGTCCCAAATACTCCACCTCTGTAAGACCAAAAGAAAACTTGGATGGCTTAGCATAAATTTTATGATCTTCAAGTATTTGTAATGCTTGATCCACATGTTGCAAATGTTCTTCCAAATTCTTGCTATAAATCAATATATCATCAAAGAATACTAACACAAACTTTCTCAAGAACTTTTTAAAAATGGAATTCATTAAACTTTGGAATGTAGATGGTGCATTGGTAAGACCAAATGGCATCACCAAAAATTCATAATGACCCTCATGAGTCCAAAATGCTGTCTTACAAATATCTTCCTCCTTAATATGAATTTGGTGATAACCGGATCTAAGATCTAACTTGGTAAAATACATAGCTCCATTCAATTAATCTAGCAAATCATCAATGATTGGAATAGGAAACTTATCTTTAATGGTGTACATGTTGAGCACTTTGGCTATGCCTGATAATTCCTGCCTCTAGCATCTCTTCAACAATTTTTTCTATCTCACTCTTTTGTATGTGACAATTGCAGGCTTGATGTTCATGGTTGGCCCCCGACCAATCTATATGGCATGGATCAAGGATCCTCTTAGAGGAAGTCCTTTTAGGCATATCTCAAGAACAACTGGATTGACTTATCAATTATAGCTTGCAAAATATGCACGGAGTAGGGATATCCACTGAGAGACTTTAATGAATATAGCTGGGGCCACAACCATCCCATCTTTCAAGCAACTTTGTATTTGATGAGCCACCATTTCCGGTGGATTTTATTCATAAGCTCCACTAGCCTTCCTTCCGATTGAAATCTCATGAATAGTTCTTGGAAGTTCATCTCAATTGTTCCTAATGTAGTAAGCCATTGTACTCCCAAAACAATATCTGTTGCACCCATGGATATTGCATACATTGGGGTATCAAGTTGATAATATCCCATGGATAATTTAATGCTATGACACTTCCCCGAACAACTAACTATACCACCATCTGCAATCAAAACCTGAAACTCTGGAGCTAGATATATAAAACAATTTAGACGAGTAGCTAACTATTTGTTGATGAAATTATGTGAGTACTACTGAAAGCTGATCAACACTATTACCTTTTGCTTCTTTAAACCTCACCACCTTGAGAGTTTGTGGAGCACCCAAAACTTGAGAGTGCAATACAAGAAATGATTGGTTGAGAATCGTGATTCCCACTGATTCTCATCCTTTAGTATGTCTCATCTTCTTCTCACTTGACCTTCAATATGAACAATTTCACCGTAATTTTGTCTCGATCAGATGCCTATATCACAATTGAAATAAAAATTTTTGCTCTTTTCTCCTCAATTCTCCTTTCTTGGAGTCAACTTAGTAGCTGTGTTGAATATTCCTTTCTCTCTTGTCGATTAGCCCTGCTTCTTAGGAATCAAATACTTATCCTCAGACAGATAAGACTATTTATGGAGCTAGGCTAAACATAAAAATTTCATGTTGAATGTGATCTCGGAGACCACCTCCAAGAATAAATCATTATCTAAGTTTTCCATAATTGTATTCAAATTTTAAGGATAGATTCTTGAATTGCCAACATCCTTAACCGATCCTCGCTTTGTTGAAGTTTAGCTAATGGGTCAAGGTTGTCTATCATGCCATTACAAGTACGGTGCTTGGTCTTCTATAAAACTGACCATGAGATAGTGAGATCCTTTTTCTATCGATGAGTAAAAATCCATCTATACCAAATGAATTGATCTAATTATAGATATAGGGAAGCCATTGTGACCTTTTGTCTATTTGGGACTTGATGTACATAAAAAATTATCCATTTGGTTTATTCATGTTAGTGGATCCTTGTCATCAAACTTGCACATATCCACTTTTTGAAATAAATTCCTAGATCCCATAGGAGTATCAAAGCTGTGGTGGCTTTAACACCCAGAATTTTCACTCTGGTCGCTTTTGAGAATCTTCTGGTTTAGCCATGGTGTTTCAACATGTCCTGGCTACGTCCGATATATTCTCTAGGGTCACACATGCATCCATCTTAATTGAGAAATTTCTTCATTGACCTTATTTATTTCTAATAGAGTAATATCCTATTATTACCCCATCCTTATCAGGAGTCTTCCTCGAAGTGACAACATTTTTTTTGGCCCTTGTTGCAGGCCCCGTCATGATGGAAACCACTAATTTTGAAATAAATCACACAAATGAAACTTAAATTCTCTAAATTTTTTATTGTAATCTCCTTTATAATGTCTTAAAAAACCCAATAAAAATTAGACTCCAATTCAACAAGATGTACGAGATATACAGATTCCAAAAAAATAGTGTAGAAACCCTAATTCTGCAATAATTCACTTAATTCTACTCCAATTCTTCTGAAATATGGATTGTAGCTTCTTCAATATGTTCTTCAAAAATCCTTTAAAAATAATTTTTTTTTCTCCAAAATCTGAAAGATATGCTCTTCCCAAAATCGCCTCCAAAATTGAGAAAAACCTTGCCTCTACGGTGCCAAGATCACACTCTGATACCACTTGTTATGAAATAACTTGCACAATAGAAGAATATGATATGAAATATGTTGCAAATACTTGCTAATAACTGAGAATGACAAGCCACTTTGAGGGGGAAAACCTCCAAATATCTCTAATGAGAACACACTTCACAACTTAATGATGAAATAAGACTCACAACCTCCTATATATACCTATTTATGCCTAGGATATCACCTAGGCTGACTTAGACACACCTATATAAGTCTTAGGCTGACCTAAACAACTAAATAACAATATACTAATGATAATATGACTTAATAGAGAGTTAAGATAGCCACAAGCCGACTATTCATAACCCGATGTACACTAATATTAAGGGTGTAGTACATACTCATCAAAATTTGGAGGCTATTCACCTCAACCTTGGAACCACCCTCTAAATACTTGGCCCAATTCCTAAAACTCTCCACCTTAGTGGCAAAAATTCTAGGGGAATTGTTAGTAACCTCTAGGAAACTGGCAATAGACATCCCAATGGAGGGGAGGACAACAATGGCCAAACCAGGAAACTAGTTACATGTAGCCACCTCCACAGCCTCAATAGTTGGCCATAATTCCTCCTCCTCCTAAATCAAACTCTATTACACCTAGACCTACTCAATTACTAGCTCAACCCACACCTAACCCAAATAATAAACCATAACAACAACTAGTATACTCTGCAGATCCTAATCAATTTCTTGCATACATATGTTGTGAGTGTGAGTGATATTCATCTGCGTTCAGGAACCACTTTGTCATCTCCTTCCACTACTATTATAACAAAGATTCCTATGGAAGAAGAGGAGCATCCAAATTTATCTGATATCCCTCCTCAATCAAGTGTGCTCGAGAATCCTGAACCAGTTCGGTAGATTGATCAAGACCCACCATTTCCTCAAATGTTAGAAGTTTTTAAACAAAAGGAAGAAAAGGAAGAAACAACCTTTGATATCCTAGATCAGTTGAAACACATATGTGTCAAGATACCTTTTTTTCAGGCCATAAAATATATTCCCATATATAGTAAGGCAATTAAAGAAGCATGCCTCAAAAATTTGGGGAGGAAAAAGGACCCTACCACCATTCATGTGATGGGGCAGTTGGTAGATATCATGCTTGAGAAAGTCACTGTTCCTAAATATATTGACCCAGGTAGTCCTATAGTTGGAGTCATTATAAATGGAATCCAAGTAAAGAATGATCTAATAGACTTGGGAGCAACTATCAATGTGATGACTAAGGATATCCTAAAACAATTGAATGTTGCAAATATGAGACCTACTCTCATTGTCCTGTAGCTTGCTGATAGTTCCACTGTCAAACTAGATGGTATAGTAGAAGACCTTGTTGTTACTCTAGAATCTTGGGAATATACAATAGAATTCATGATCCTTTCCCCTAAAGCTACATTATAATGGTATCCCATTATTTTGGGAAGGCTATGGTTAGCTACAATAGATTCTTACATTAGATGTCGGTTAGGGGAGATGACTATTTCTGATGGGAGAAGCACTAAAAAAATTGTCCTTTATCCTCCTGCTCAACCATCCCATGATATGGACAACCCCATATGGCCACATGTTGGAGAAGAGACCAAGAAGGTCAATTTAGTGGCACAAATTATGATGATAGGAAGAAGTCCTTTTATGCAGCTTCAGGAAGAAGATACAATATTATCCCATGTAATTCAGAACCATTGTGAAGTGCATGAAGAATCATCTACTCATGAATCTAGTTCTGCATGTCCATTGCAGATACTTCTGCCTACTTCTCCTGCACCTAGATTTCCTGCAGCAATAGATATGATCCATACATTGTTACCACATGAACTAAAAATTCCAAGCATTAGTGAAACAACCATGATTGAGTTGACCGCACAAGTACAAATTTCAAAAGAGAAACATTTGAATATTAACAACAAGCTGAGTCAAGAGTAGTAGTTGTCCCTGGAAAACCTGTTGAAGATGCATCAACATGCATTTGCATGGGATTACCATGACATGAAAGGATTAGATCCTAACTCTATACTCACATGATCTACATTAGAGATAATTGCACACCAGTAAGGTAACCAAAAAGGAGAATTAACCCTGCATTGAGGGAGATTGTGAAAGGGGAACTATATAAGTTATTAGATGTAGGATTTATCTACTTTATCTCAGACAACCAATGGGTGTCCCCTTTGGTAATTATGCCTAAAAAGGGAGGTAAATGGAGAGTTTGTGTTGAATATAGGGAACTAAACTCTACCACCAAAAAGGATCGCTTTCCCCTTCCTTTTATAGACCAAGTATTGGATTCACTTGCAGGTAAGCAATATTTTTCCTTCCTAGATGGATTCAATGGTTATAATCAGATATAGATTTCACTTGAAGATTAGGAGAAGACAACTTTCACTTGTCCTTGGGGGACTTATTCCCATTCAATACTTCCCTTTGGTTTATGTAATGCACTTGTAACCTTTCAAAGAGCAATTATTAGTATATTCTCAAATATTTCACATGATTGTATGGAGATCTACATGGATGATTTCACTACTTATGGTACCAATTTTGCAGAAGCATTAGAAAACTTAAGAAAGGTTTTGTAGAGATGTGAGGACCATAATCTATCCTTGAATAGTGAGAAATGCTTTATGATGGTGCAGGAAGGAGTAGTCCTTGGCCATTATATCTCTTAGAAAGGAATTCAAGTGGACCCATCCAAAATTGAGGTAATTACCAATATTTCTATTCCTTTCAAACAAAAAGATGTTAGAAGTTTCCTGGGACATGCATGATACTAAGGAACTTTTCTGCTATAGAAAAATGGCCCCTTGTCATTTTGATGGTCTTTTAGGTCTTTCCTCTCGATGTTTGGTCTATTTTTCTTTGATTTATTGATGTAATATGGCTTGAACTTTCACATTAGGTCTTTAAAATGCAAATAATGACATCTTGTGAAGGTTTTGTAAAACATTTCTACACTTTTCTAGATTCTATTCATGTTACAATTCACCTAAAAGTCACCTTTTTTTGCATCATCAAGTCCTATTTTGAAGTGTTGTAAAGTATTGTAACAAGATTTCACACTATTCTAGGCATAATTTCACTATTTACATCTTTCTTATACTTTATTTGACCCCTTTATGCCCTTATAAGGATTAATTTTAAAGTGCATTTTTAAATGTAAACTTGTCAAACAACATTAAATGTAACTTAATTCCCGACACCCACATTCAAGTCCTAGGTGAGACCCATTCACCATGGGTGGCGAATGAGTCCTCCTTGGCTCCAAATTCAAGATATTTTAAATTTCCTTTTAGGTTTTTATTCAAAATTACTTGATGCCGACCTGTGATGAGGTATTAATAGGTTACTAAGGCACAACTAGATTGTATAAATAAGTGATTTTCACCTCATTTTACATGCCTAATTCATTCAAGCAATCTCATACAATCATACATCACATCCAAGAATTCAAGCACTTTACAACATCAAATCAAGTATTAATCAAGCATTCAAAGGAAGCCATTGACATATCTTCAAATTTTCATCAACAAGGGTTTGGTAAGTTGATAGCATTTGCATGTTATTAGTTTATCTTTCTCTTTCATTTCATTATTTTATTAAGGGTTTAATTACCAAAGTGGAGTTTGACCAAGGAAAAACCCTATTTGCTAACCCTCAACCATTTTCCCCATTTTTGCATGTGTTTTGTATGTAGATTTATCAAGAATTTAGGTGTTGAAAAGTGGAGAACAAGTCAACTAGTTTCTTTAAGTCAAATAAACCATATTTCAAGCTTGGAGAAGACTTTTTGTCCATTTCCTGCAGAATTGACTTTGACAACCCAACAAGTAGATATCCTCAGATTTAGTGTTGCAGAGTTGTCTCCTCATTTCTCATAATTTTGGGAGAGGACTAATTCACCATAAATGGAAAATGAGTCCCACCTTAAGGTTGGAAATCTAGGTTTTGTCAAATTCTAGATCCCGACACTCAGAAACCTGTTCTCGATAGTTTTCATCAGAAGTAGGATTGATTCGCCATCAGTGGTGAATGAGTCCCATTGTTTATTTTTAGTAATTTCAGACAACATTCAGTCCATTCCAGATTTCTCAAATCTTGCCCAGGTGCACTTTGATTCAACCTTTCTCTTTCTGTTATGCATCTTGTTCATTCTTAGTTCATTGTTTGCATACATCGTTGTGTTTTCCAACATTGCATTAATCTTAGGTTTTGCATTCATAATTGCTCAATTTCATAGTTTAGCTGCATTCATATCATTCCATTTAGTCCTAATTACATCACACATTTCCTAATTTGAGCGAACTAGCTAGATTCTTTGGCCCTTACTTTCTCCTTTTAGGTGAAAAACCCTAGAAGTGCTAGAAAGTCCTGGAGAGCCAAAAAATCTACGGTTCAACTTCATAAAAGATTTCAGTAAAATGGTCACACCACTTTATAAAATTTTAACTAATGATGTTGAGTTCCAGTGGACAAAGGATTGTGATAAAGAATTCTTTGATTTAAAAACAACATTAACGCATGCTCCTGTGCTCAAATTCCCTAATTGGGGACTTCCTTTCCATATTCACATAGATACATTTGATTATGCTATAGGGGCTATCTTGGGACAAAAAGAGGGAGCAATAGAGAATGCAATCTACTTTGTCAACAAGAACCTACAAGGAGCTGAGTTTAACTACACAGTGATAGAGAATGAGATGTTGGCAGTCATTTATGCTCTCAACAAGTTCAGGCATTATATCACATGATATCAAATCTTAGTCCATATAGACCATGCAACCATAAGATACCTTATGAACAAGCCATTGATTTCAGGAAGGTTAGCAAGGTGGTTGCTGCTAATGCAATAATTTGATATCACCATTATAGACAAGCCACACAAGGAAAATGTTGTGGCAGATTTTCTCTCCAGATTGACTACATTAGAAGACAACCAAGCCATTGATGAATCCTTTCTTGATGAAAATTTGTTCTCCATCTATATACACCCACCTTGGTTTGCAGTTATATCCAATTACCTAGTTACAGGGAGAGTTCCCCATCATTTCTCTCCAAAAGAGTGAAGGGTTCTTATTGAGAAAACTTTTCCATTCTCATGGATTGCAGGTTGTTTATTCTATATTGGACCAGATCATGTGATGAGAAAATGTGTAAGAGAGGATGAAACCTATGATATACTACATGCATGCCATAATGAACCATGTGGGGGGCATTTTGTAGTTATGATAACAACCATGAAGATTATTGATACCGGGTATTACTAGCCTACACTTCTCAAGGATGCAGGAAAGTACACTAGGAAATGTGATAGATGTCAAAGGATGGGCCAACCAACTAAATCAGATGAGATGCCTCTATACCCTCAAGTAGCTATCACACCATTTGATAAATGGGGACTTTATTTTGTAGGTCCAATTGATCCACCATCGAAAGGAAAATCTTACATCTTGGTTTGTATTGATTATGTGACTAAGTGGGTTGAGGTCAAAGCCATGAAAAATGCTAGGGACAATAAAGTTGCAGAATTCCTCTATGAAGAGATCTTCACACTCTATGGAGTTCTGAGAGAGATAGTCACATATCAAGGGGCTCAGTTCACATCCACTCTTATTACATCATTGGTGAATGAGTATAATTTCAGGCATAGAAAATATACACCCTATCATCCTCAAGCCAATGGCTAGGACAAGTTAACAAATAGGGAAATATAATCTATTCTGACCAAAATAGTAGCAATCCACATAAAAGATTTGGCAAATAGGTTGCCAAAATCTGCCTGGGCCTATAGAACCACTTGGAAAACCACCACTGGTTTTACTCCCTTTGAACTATTATATGGGAAAATAGCCATGATGCCTCTAGAATTTGAACACAAAACTCTTCAAACAACACTGGACCTTGGAATAGATATATGCAACTAAATGCCTTAGATGAGATGAGGAAATCGACTCTCCACCATGCTAAGATGGTGAGGAACCAAAGAGTTAGATGGCATGATAAATACATCAAGGAAAATAAGTTTCATCCAGGTGAGTAGGCACTTCTTTATGATTCCAGGTATAAAGACAATGTAGGAAAAATTCAAACTAGGTGGTTGGGACCATATGAGATTGTAGAGGTCTTTCCCAATGGTGTTGTTTAGCTTACAACAATTGATCCTGTTAGGTTCAAGCTCCTGGCTAATGGTCATCGCCTCAGGCTATACCATAAAACAACCTCAAAACAAGAGTTCATGTAACAATTTATTGAATACCAGAACTCTAAAGTTCTTGCAGCCAAAGGAAGTGGACCTAGTGTCCATTATTCTAACTAGTCAAAGATATGCATGCAATCATAATAAAGATTTCCACTTTTTGTGGGAATTAACTTCTACATCAATAAACTTACCCACCCATTCATCTCCATCCCTTCTCTCTCTTCCATCACTCCACCACCACTTCATCATCATTCCACCATCACTTCACTTAATATCTCAACCGTACTTTTTTGTTGACAGGTACTTCCTTCCACATTCTTTGCAAAAGACACTTCAAATTTTTAGGTACATGCATAAAAAATTGATGTATCTTAATTACCTTACATGCATTTGTTTAATTACTCCACTTTAATATTGATATTTCACATAGCACATCCTATTACTATGACCTGTTACATCATAATTACATCCTAGCCTATGCAAACACATGCTTTTATTTAGGTTGTGGGGGAGTGTGAACCCATGCACGTCATACATGTCATTAATCATATTTCATGCACTAGCATGGTAGCAAATTTGAAATGATATAGTTGAAGTGACATCCTGCATGGATGATATGACACTAAGTCGCTGCCATTTTCTTTGATGATACCCCTCCTTAATGTCTTCTTTACTACCTTAGTCAGAATCATAATACCACTAAAAAGGTAAATTGAGAAGTCATACAACATTGGCGTTAATATTGGTGAAGAGTTGCAGGAAGCAAAAATTGGGTTTTCAGAAGAAGGATTGCATGAAAGAAGCCCTTGCAGAGGTGTTTTCCAGAGTGTGAGTAGAAGCAATGGGAGGTCAGTTAATTAGAAATGAACCAAAAGTTCACCAGGTAAAACTATAGGATGCACTTTGTCAGACTGAATTCAAAAATTGCGGATGGTTAGATTATTTTCTGAAGCTCAATAGTTTTAGTAATGACATTGCCTTAGAATTTGCACAAACATTTTCTAATGGTAAGGAAATGGTGAAAGGCCTAAAATTTATAGCCACCGAAGAAAGAATTGCTAAAGTGTCAGGTTTGGTCGTAGAAGGAGAACCCTACCCTAATTTTAGGGATGCTAGGTCAGCTAGAGCAGAATTTATTAAGCCTAGTGATCCTCCACTTGTTATAGACAAACATGGAACAAGAACTTCTTTTCCAGGAAAATGGAAACAAGTTGTTGTCTATATCATCAAATACATTACCTACGAGGTCGCCAATCTTGTCTCCATTCTATGCATTTCAATCTTTTGAATCACATAAGACATGGTAGGAGGATGAATGTGCCAAACGTTCTGTACAATCTTCTTGCAGTCATGGCTGTTGAGACACAAAAAAGTAGGGAAAACTTTGTTTCCCATCACTGTTTGATTAAATTGCTGGTAGAAAAATCTTTACAACAAGTGTCCAGTATGTCATGGGATGAATTTTTGAAAATTAAGAAGTTCATATTAGAGAATGTGGGTCCTAGAGGTCAACCCCTAACTCATAGGGTTAATGGGGATGAGGGAGTTATTAAAATCACTCCTAGAGCTTCAACTTATGAGGCAGTTCCTAGTAAAACCCCTCCTGTAGCAGAACCTACAGTAGAAATTAATTCCTCTGAATTAGAGCATGCAAATGAAGATAGTTCATCTTCGGATCCTAATGTCAATGCTTTCCTTAAAACCATAGTTCGTACTAGGGCTGGTATTAGAAAGGAGGAAGCAAAAATGAGAAAAGCATAAATTAGCAAAGGGAAGGCCAAGAAGAAAAACCAAAAAAGGTAAACCCTAGCCCTAGGAAGCGGAAAACTAAAGAAATAGAGCATCCTGTAGCCGTTGAGAAAAATAAAATCCCTCTAAAGAAATCAAAACTAATTGAGTTTTCTACTGTTTTTCCTCCAAATAGGATCCATAGACTTAGAGGGAAACCTGGGATGAGGAAAAAAGATCCTAAGGAGTAGGTAAATATAGAAGTGGTAGAAGTTCTTGAGGAATAGACAAACATAGGATTGGAAGAACTTGCTGTTGTTGTAGAGCAAGTTGGAAATCAGGAACCAGTCTAAGAAGAGCAAGATGTACATCAAGAACCAATGCAAACAAAGAAAATTGAACATCAAGAACTAGTGCAAACAGAGCAAATTGAGCATCAAGAACCAGTGCAACGAAAGATCCTAGTAGGAAAGCACAAAACTCCTACTTTTTCATGGGCATCAATGGCCCTAGATTTATGGAAATAAATGTAGAAGAAAGAGGAAGAATGGAATAAGGAAAAACTCAAGCTACAAGAAGAAATCAATAGGAAAAATGAAGAAATTGAGGAGAAGAATGAAGAGATTACTGCATTGAAGGATAAGGTAGACAATGTGGTGGCTCTAGTACTGCAAATTATCACATGCAGAACTCCCGCACAGGTATATGCATTGCATTTAAAGGAGTGACATATTTCTTTTAAGTTGTCAAGGGTAATTTCAGGTGTAAGTCCTTCCATTGAAACCCCATAGGAATTTTTCCAAGCTTACTAATCTTCCCCTCCTAAAGTTAAAAATATGTTGTGTGAATTGTATTTGCATAACTATGTTGTTCCCAATGACTATGAATGGAATACATTGTTATACATTAGGGATATTCACTTGAGGGAATTAATGTCATGGATTCAAAATGAAATCAACTAGGGGCAACAATTCAAAATATATAGAGAAAGAGAACTCCATACCCCCTTATCTCTAAGAGCCGAATCAAGCAATCCTGCAAATATCTACTACACATGGCACAAACTTCTTTATAATCCACAGTACAAAAAGAGGATCTTTCCTTCTAGGGAAGAAGCATACATAGAATATGAGTAGGTAGTTGTTACTATAGGAAAGAAAATATTGGGATATATATCACAAAGATGGAATGATTTTCTAGATCAGTTAAAATAGGCTGAACCCCATTCCTTGCAAAATTATTATGCAACTTGCAAACGAAGCATCAAGTATACACATCTTGGGAGGATGAACCAACACTATTGGCTCCTGTTGATATTTCAACCATCTATTCTATTGTGGCCAATACCAGACTACAGAACCTATTAGTATGATGTAGATACATAAAGGCCAAGGCGGGGTAGACTAGAAAGAAAGCAGAGGTTCTATTGGGATCCAAATTTAGATATTGTAGAGATTGATTAAGGGCAGACAATAATTGGTGATTTCAGGGCTTTGGTTAGGCAAAGTAATTGAGTTCCCTTTGCTGGAGGACCAAAAAATCATTAGTTTGGGGGAGATGATGAATCCAAATAATGACTCAATTTTTATGGGGTTTATCATATATTTGTTGTTGTTACTATGGGAATTTAGCACCTAGTTATTGACACTCTCTATGTTATTTCCCTAAACTTATGAACTTTGGGCATGAACTTATCCCTATAAATTTTGATGATATTTGACCTGCTATGTGATATATCTATATTAATTTTACATGCGATTGAGTGAATGTTATTCTAAGGTAACTTTGGATATACAATTGTTTTGATGTCATTATGCAGGTTCACATTAAGATGCAAATATAAATGAAGCTTGCAGGGTGGAAGAGGTTCATGCCAGCTAGCTGGTTGCTAAAGAAGTCAAAGACATGGACATTAAAGAGGTCAATGGAGGGAAACTTCCAATGGAGGGAAAACTTCCAGCTTGTGTGGAAGTTATAACTTACCTTTAAATGATCATGTCTGTTAGTTGAGTAGATTTAGGAGGTGTTGCTATGCTAGATCTTGATTGAGGCAAGTCTGGTTTGACTAAATCTAGCCCATGCATAACATCCTTCCTATTTTTCATGCTTTCAATAAATGGCATCCTCCTAGTTTGATGGAGTCAATTTCCTAGTTAGTTAAGGTTAGTTAGAAGCTTTCCTTCTATAAATAATGGTTAGATATCCCTCTTCACAAAGTTGGATGTTCTGATATTGTACTTGCATTTTCAGTTTCAAGAAATACAGTCATGTTGTTGATATGATGTAATCATGTTTTCAATGAATGAAATGATATTTTGACTTGTTGCATCTAAGTTAGTTTAAGAAAGACTCATTCAAGGGGGCCCACTTGGTGAGAATCCCATCCATTCATTTTAATAGTTACTTATATGTTTAGTAATTAGTTACAGTCTTAGTAGTTGTCTGTTCCTGTAGCCATTGGAACTTTGTTTTATGTCTGTTCCTACAACCAAGGCAAACAAAGTAACTTCCTATCTGTTTGCTGAGATTTCTATTTTTGTCATTCATTTTAGTTCAGTTCAGTTGTTGATGTTTAGTTTAGTTGTTGATTCATGCTCAGTACTTGTGCTAATTCCTTTCAATCAGTTTATTGTTAGTACTGTTTCCTTTCTAGTTATAGGATAATGATGACTACAATTGAGTCATAGTGCACATATAGTGTTGACCCATTTCAAGTTCACATCCCTGGGTTGATAATGAAATGAACTTTCATGATGAGCAAGATAACTACTTAGTGCAAATATCTAATCTCTAAGTTATAGCTTTAAGGGATTAGTTATTGAACCATTAGAGGAGGCCAACATGTATACAATAACTCTATTGATAGTAACCCAAATAAGATAAAGGGCTTGTTACTCACATACACAAGAAAAGTAACTTACAATATTGGAGGCACAACTTTACACTCTACACTATTCATACCATTTAACAAATCCACTATGATCCCATTGAGCTTAGATAAATTAGATATATTGACAAAAGAATATCAATACTTACGTATTATCCTTATAGATGAAATCTCATTAGTTGGAGTGAGACTATTATGTAGTGAATAGATAAAATATTGTGTGACATCATCCAAAACCTACTAAACATTTTTGGTGGTTTAGAAATTATATTTTGTGGTGATTTATATCAAGCAGAACCTATACATGACTATCTAGTGTTTCAAAATGTAAAATTAGACACTGAGATAGTACCATACAATATTTTGGAATGCATCAATGCTATACCTTACAAAAAAATATGAGACAAAAATACCAAATCTTCATCGATATTCTTAACAAAATGTGAACAATAGATCTCAAACAAATAGTGACATAGCATACCTAAATAAGAAATACTTACTTCCTACACCTATTGATCCAATATTTCCATTTCTTTTTTACAAGAGAAAATATGTTAATGCACACAGTAAGAAAATATTATTTTTTCTACTTGGAAAACTAATAACAATCAATGCAATTGATGAACGTAGTAATTTTGTTAATGTAGAACAATTGTTCAAAAATAATACAAATCTAGTAAATTAAATTACGTTAAAAATAGACATATTAGTTGAGATTTATGGTGGAAACTATGATACACAAGATGATCTTGTAAATGGATTGGATGGAATGTTCAAAACATATACACAACATGTTGACATGGATATTATATGGATTGAATTCAATGATTGTCATATAGGAAAATCTCAAGCTACAAAACTATCACTTAAACCAAATATACATTAACAATGGATGGGTACCAATACTCTAAGTTTCGAAACGAATCCTAAAACTAAATTCTCAACAAAAGAATATTGTTAGGAAACAATTTCTAGTACAATTAGCATGTGCTCGAACAATATATAGATCACAAGGGTTTTCAATGCATGGCCTTGCATTTGAATTGTTAGGTGTACACCAACATGGGTTAACTTACACAACTCTTTCCCGCACATCAAGCATTAAGACATTGTTTTTGTTAAGCACTCTAACAACAAAAAAAATTAAAGTAAAAATAGAAATCATAGAATAAATGAAAAATTTAGAAACAATAGCTAAGTGGACTCTTCAAAATGACATACATTACAAAAGTCAAACATCATGTATTACCATATCTACATTGAACACTCATCATTTTCAACCACACGAAGAAGACATCGTACATGACAAAAATTTAATGTCATTTGACATTATATGTCTCCAAGAGACATATTTGAAAACACCAATAACAAATGATGCATTACCAAATTATAATTTCTCTATAGCATACCATATACATGGGATAATGACCTGCACAATAAAACATATACAAATATCAAATGCAATAACACTAATAGAAGATAATGCTGAAGCAATATTGAGTACATTGATATTTATTGAACAAGGCCTTTATATATGTAATATCTATGCTAGACCGGTAGCAATGCTTAAAAATATTATAAAAAATATTAACGAAGCAATGAAAATCGCTTCTACTAGAAGCCTTATTTACATTACAGGTGACTTCAACATTGACATTTCTAACTCCTCAAAAAAAAAAAATCTTAAAGCGAACATGCAAATACACAACTTGCACTTGTTACATGAAAACATAAAACCTTTGTCAAGGCTCATTATTGATCATGCTTGGACAAACAATTATGCACATACAACAAAAATTCAAAGATTTGAATCGTATTAGACAAATCATGACACTCTTTTATTTCATGTTGCCAACATCATCTAGCTATGCTCTACATCTTGCAAAAGGTAATCATGTACAAGAAATTTATATGGAAAAAGGTTTTATTGTCTACATACATTAACTCTTAGTAAAAAATTAGTACTTTCACTCATTAGTTATACTATTTTAGATATCATAATTCATAGAATGAAAAATAATACAAATATTCTTTTATAGGTGACTTAAAATCATGAATATTGGAAAAAACACATCATCTACTTCAGTATCTGAAAAAGCACAACATCCACAAAAAAAGAGTCAATTACATGGACAATAGAAATAATTTATTTTCTTTAACAAAATATCCTTTGAAAATCATAATTGACTAACACAATTGTTTTGTCAAAGGAAATTGGACATGAAGAAAATTAACAACACTCCATCAACGAATTTCCATACAATCAAATCTACACTATAGGAAAGGTATTTATACTAGCCAAAACTCTACTATAAAAAAAATTAAATATATAAGATATATATTTCAAAGTAATAGGAAAAACAATATTTTTAAAGTAGGCAAGTAAATAAGTAAAAAACCCTCTATTTTGTAGTTTTTTCAAAAACATGGAAATCATTGGAAAATATTTTGATGCATCATTGTTTGTACCTATACAAGAATGCATAAAAAAATTGTAAGACATGTCAATTCTTCCAAATTAATTAAAATTTAAATAGTTTTTTTGACAAATTTTATGACTAGTAATGTTTTTCTTGCTATAGCCGTTTGGAAAGCATCAAACTAAATAATACATATCCTAGCAGAATGACCACAAAAAGCAACCAAAATAAAAGAAAGGTATTGATTTTTAATAGTCTTATTTTATAGCAAAGTTTGCTAAAAAGCTATGTAAATTCTTCTACATTTTCCCTAGATTTCTACAACCACCAACATACATAGTGGAAAATCTTTAATTTATATTTGCATAAATGAGAATAACATGCATTTTCTATTCTTCAATGTTAAAAAGTATATTACATGTTTACAACATAGAATTAACTACACAATTCTTTTTTATATTCTACTTTCAGCAACCCCAAATCCCAATACAATATTGGAGCTTTGTACGAAATGAACTAGTTTCGTATTTGAAAGAGATGTAATTGTTGTATATGGTTTTGCTTCTACCAAGTACACCAACGTCCAAAGAAAAGCATAAATAGTACATATCGACCTTGTATATTGCAATGGTCAAATGACTATAACTGTAAAAATTAGAAACAATTTGATAAATACATTGTTGCCCCATATGTCTATTGGAGTTAACATTCACATCACCAACTTTTTAATCAAGTCTATAACTCAATATACAAAAGGTGATGTAGATTGTTGTCTTGTCTTGACCACTAGAAGCATACTTGAAAGTGTGTCAACTATTTGCAAATATCATAGATTAACTCCATAATTCACTATCTCCTAGCTAATAGAAGCAAACTGCAACTATTTTGTTGGCTCATTTCAAGCACTAGAAACATCTTATCATCTAAACAAAAACCAGTTTGAAGTGCATGTCAAAGATGGTGATCTCCAAGAAGACATAGAAACTGTATATATCTAACCATCTATATTTTATTTTCATAATCAACCTTGCTTATGAAACTTCTTAAATGCATTAAACCGATTTTCTTTTGTAATTTTTTATCCCAAGTACCAACACAGATTTGTGTGCATATTTACAACAAATGTTTTCAACAATGAACATGCCCCTCCTTTTCAAAAATGTTATTAGAAGTGGTCCAAAAGGCACAAACGTAATGCACACAACACAATATACATTTTTGGAGGAGCTCAATGATGCATGCACAAGAGGAAAATTGCAAACTCTTGTGAGATGCAAAATTAAGGCAAGAGCACACAAAATCATAATTTTATTTTTACATTTATATGACATATCCATTGCCAATAGTGGCATGGTGTGATGGTTAAGTTGTTGTGTGGTTATTCTTGTCATCAAGGTTTAAACCCCATTAGGGTGTAATTTTTGAGAATTTATATTGTGGATGAGGTCCCCTGTTGTGATTGCACCAGTTCATGGCTTTGGGTCAAAAGCGTTTACCCCTCTTAATAAAAAAAATGACATATCTATTAAATTATTACAATTCTCTACAAAATATATCAGAAGTTATTTTTATTCACAGGTAATTGGCACACTCAAGGAAAAGAATTTCCACTTTCCCCCCTTTGAATCTTGTTGCAACACATGTCATCACTCAATGCTATTTGACCAGTATCTTGAAAAAGGTTCTGCCAATTGCACATATTGCAAAAGAACCACCCAACTTTCCTATCGCCACAATTTGGCTTGCACATTGCATAGGAAAGAAGGAAACATTGATTGTTACTTAAATGGAGACCTCCTTCAACAAATCTTTCTAAAACTTGAAGAAATTACATATGAGCATGAACCATAGATTTTTGGGGTCTATGTACTTCTCTTGCACTCTTAGGGTTTTTCACGGAAAAGGAGAGAGATAGGCCAAAAACCTAGGTGGTTCACTCAAACTAATGTAAGTATAAGGGAAATATGAATGAAATGTGCCTAGATGAGATGAACTAAATGCAAATAACTGATAAAGACTATTGACTATTAAGTAGGAAACTACTGAAATGCAACTTGTTGGAAAACACATTGTGATATGCAAAAACACCTAGAAATGAAAACAAATTGTAACAAAATTTGATGAAACTAAAAGTGTGCACCTGAGATCTTGACGAATATTGGAAATGACATTTGGAATGTTGTTGATGCTGGAAATTAAGCCCACAGGGACTCATTCACAATTCTGGGCGAATTAGTCCCAAATATGTTTAAATTGTTCTGAAGGCCATTTCAAACAAATGGGTATCCAAAATTACAGAAAACCAAAATTAGGCCTAGCAGTGGGACTCATTTTCCATCAATGGAGAATCAGTCCAATTTTGAATTTATAAAAATCCAAAGGCAGAAACTGAAGTCTCTGGTTTGCATTTCGGTTCCTAACAGGTTTCCACCTCTGAAAGTCTGATTTTCGGGTCTGAAAGTGGTTTTTTGTTAATATTTTTCCTTAGACAGTGAAGATAAGACTTAAAAAACTTTTCAACTTGATTCTTAATGATTTCCAAGCTTCCAAGATGCTTAAATTTTTAAACACACAAGACAAGAAGGAGAAATGTTAAATGTTAGGGCATGGAGGTTTGCCTTGGTCAAACCCCTTTTAGGTAATTAAACCAATTGAAGAAGTAATATGAAGAATGGATATGAAATGAAGGGATTAATTCCTTTCCATGATGATTGATATTGGATTGTTGCAACATGAAGAATCTACCCTTGAATGTTTGAAAATCCTATCTTGGTGACTTGAGATGGAAGACAATGATGAATGAGTTGTGAATGAGTTAAAAGATATGTAAGTTAGGGTTAAGAGACTTGTATTTATAGGAAATGAACCTTATTTTCCTATTAATTTAATCCCTAAGTTCGACATGGAGGAAAATAAGACTTAAAATCCAAAATTTCTCACTTAAACCTCGAAAATGGCCCAAATGGGACTCACTCGTCATCAAGGGCGAATGGGTCCCACCTAGATGGGAGTGATTCGCCATCAAGGGTGAATGGGTCCCACAGGGGCCATTTTTCTAGCTGGAAGGTTGTGAGATAAGAGAATCAAGTTTCTAGATTATTCTAGTCAATTATTTTATTAATTCATGCCTTGGGATGCACAATATGGGGTAATAGGGGCCTATTAATGATGATGAAAAGATCAATTAGGGCTTGGGACACAAAATTTAATCATGTTAAAATAATACACTTCACAACATTAAAATGAGGTCCACATAGCCTAGAAAGGCACAACATCCAATGTGAATGTGTAAGACACATTACAACACTAGATTAACATTAAGTTTATTTTACAAGCCTTCTAGATTGATGTGGAAATGAAATTAAATACATTTTATAATGTTGAATTAAGGGAAAATGGGTTCATTAAGCCTAGAAAAGTGTGAAAGTCTTTTACAACACTTTACAACACCTTTATAAGACATTGATAAATGCATTTTATTCAATTTGCAAAGGTCCGAGACCTAGTGTGGATGTATAAAACACATCAACATTGAATCAAGGCCTCATTAAGTCCAATTTATCATCAATTATTCCCCAAATCAAGTGAGTTGCCTTTTTTCTACGGTACATTTAGCCCCCACTTTAGTGAGAGGATGAATTTGCTTCAAACTCACACTAAAGTAGACATTCAAGAGAGGTCCAATTGTACCAATGTGGATGGTCTAGAATAACAAAGATCAAGGAAGAAATCAAAACCCCAAGGATCCAAGATCCTAAGTCAAGCTGACATAAAGACAAAAGGACATGCATAAGGTGAATTATTTGCAGCAAAATGAGATACATGATCATGTAATGGCAAGAACTAGAAGGAAGAGAAAGGAGAAAATGAAAAGGTGGATCAAGCTTTGACTGTTTGTCCAACATGTTGTGGATTAGATCTAGGTTGTTTGTCCAAATATGCATACTCACTCTGGGGCGACAAAACTCTTGGTTGTCCATTGGGTGAGAAAGCCCAAGTATACTCACTTTGGGGCCACAAAACTTCTAGTTGTCCATGGGGTGAGGAATCCGCAATGTGGCTATGGGGAAAATTCATGCCTCAGAATAGGCTTTCCCGATAAACCATACCAAAGTTATACCTCTTGATAACTTTAATAAGACACCACAATGAAAAATGATTCTCAAGCTCTATGAGGTAGGAAAAACTTCGTATGCTTGACACTCATAGTGTAGTGCCCCTCTGTAATTAGTCCTTTCTCGGTGTTTGATAAATTTGTTTTGAGTTGTTTTGTTAATCAGTTTAATTAAATTAAATTAATTTATAAGATTTATTGTTAATTAATTAGATTAAAATTTTGTGATTAAATACTTTTATAAAGATAAATATTATTACTTGTAATGAGTGATAATAAATTAAAATGCAATGCATTTTAGGGCAGTTTAAGAGAGATCTAAATATAGAATTTGGGGTACAGTCTTGGTAACCGCTTTGCATGGGGAAAAAGGCAATTAAGGAGCCCATTATGAGCACTCAAGTTTTCAGCATGGAAAGGGGGATAACTCCCATCTGGCATGACTTAATTAGGGGATTTTCTCATCGCCCTGGGGAAACAACTCACTTTCTGATGATAAATAGGAGAAAACTTCATCTGGAGGGTTAACCTTCCAGACAGCCTCCACCATATGAGGGCAAAAGGAGAATAGATGGAGAAGAGAGTGGGTATTGGAAATGGCTACTTGATTGAGTACTGGTATCACAGGTAACTGTTGACCTCGTCATTCTAATATGGTAATATTTTGCAGGAAGTATTCCTTGCAAAGCATGTTTGCCTTTGTTTACAGAATTGTGGTGTCCACTCGATTATTGTTTTAAAATTTCAGATTCGTCTTTGATCTTTGGATTCATTTGTTGAACCTATGATAACAAAAATGCTTATTTTGTTCTTTTGAAATCTTTTCTCCTGTAATTTTGAGAAAAAGAGACCGAACTGTTACCTCCCACTTTAGGTGTTTACTCTTGTATACTTGACTTGATAATATTAAAGAATGATGCACAATTGACCCATGAGCAATACCCCTTGGATCTCGGTTATGTAAGCATTCCTTAAGTCATGTCTTAGTATCCTTGTTTTGTCATCAAAATATTTTCATACACGACCCTCGATCTACTAGTTTATGTATGATCATCACCAAATCTAGCGAAAGAAGAGTTGGAGAGGAAAAGTCTTGGCAGCGATCTCTTCATCTTCTCCTTTCTTGTTCCTCTGGCAGCGAATCCAATCCTCTATTGCTGCGTTTTACCTCTTGAACCTTGTCAATATTTGAGAAGAACCTTCCAGCTTCATTCGAATCTGTTCCAGCACAAAGGCGTGGCCTCCGGCTTTCCATGACTGAAGCCATGCAGTCGTGGCCAGCGGCGTCATAATCTCCTCCACTATGATAAGATCGTGCAAGATTATAATATGAGATGGCATCTCTTTGTGGCAATCTACCAAGCAATTCGCATTCCTTGCTTATGCTTTCACATTCTGCATCCATGTCATCCAGCATACTTGCAGCGTAGCCTCTTAATTTTTCATTGTGGTCTCCCTTCCAATCGGCTCAAACTCGTTTTATTTATATCCTGCAACCTTGGCTTGGCGTAGGCACTCCTTGAGATTTGTGAGAATTTGAATTATTCTTCCATAGTGTTAGTGTCTAAATGCGGCGCATTAATATTCGCCATTCTTATTGTATCAGCTGGTTTTAGAGGAGAGGCATTTACTTTTCAAATCTACATTTGGTATCAGAGCAGGTATTTTTGTTTTGGGTTTAAGATCTAGCTGTTCGATTTTCACCAAAGGTTATCATGTCGAACTCTAACAGCTTGCCCATTCCAGAATTTGATGGTAATGAGTATGATTATTGGTGTATAAAAATGATGACTTTTTTAATAGGAAAAGACTTGTGGGAGATTGTTGAATCAGGTTACCAGGAGCCAGCTGATTGGAATGCCCTCCCAGTCAATGAAAGAACAGCAAGGAAAAAAGCTAAGAAGAAGAATTTTCAAGCATTGTTTCATATTCAAATAACTCTAGACAAGAGTTTATTTTCAAGAATTGTAGGTGCAAAGACAGTTGAGGATGCCTCGAAGACTCTAAAAGAAGCTTACCAAGGCAGTGATCAGGTCCAAGTTGTTAAGTTACAGACATTGAAAAGAGAATTTGAGAATTTAAAAATGCAAGAAGGAGAAAGTGTGAGTGAGTATTGTGTCAGAGTAAAAGATGTGGTCAATAAGATGGCTACACTTGGAGAAACTGTGAACACAGAAGTTCTGATAAAAAAGGTGTTGAGATCTCTCACACCAAGATGGAATCACGTTGCCATAATAATGGAAGAAAGTAAGGATTTGACAACCCTTCAATTCGATCACCTTGTTGGATCGTTGATCTCACATGAAGAAAGATTAAAAGATTATTTTGGAGAAAGTATTGAGAAAGCCTTTTCCTCCAAAGTACAAATCACAAAGAATGATGATGGCAGCAGTAGTAGCAAAAGCAATCAAAGCCAAGGTAAAAGTCAAAATCAGAATAATTCAAGAGGTAGAGGCAGAAGTTTTTCAAGAGGAAGAGGTGGTTCAAGAGGCAGAGGTAGAGGAAGATTTGATAAAAGGAATGTTCAATGTTACCATTGTAATATGTATGGACATTTTGAAAGAGAATGTAGACTAAAAGAAGGTAAGAATGTTAATTATGCTCAAGAAAGTTATGAAAATCCTCCAGATAATTTATTCTTATCTTATTCTAAAAGTGAAAATACTAGTAAAGATGTTTGGTACCTAGATTCTGGATGCTCTAACCATATGTCAGGAAATGGGAAGTTGTTTTCAACAAAGGATGAAAGTTTCAAGTCAAAGATTCAGCTCGGTGATGATAAATCATTGATGGTTGCTGCAAAAGGAATTATGGAGGTCCACACAAAAGAAGGTATGAAGAGTGTTAAAGATATTTATTACACTCCTGAGTTAAAACATAATTTGTTAAGTGTTGGACAATTATGTGAGAAGAACTATAGAGTTGTCTTTGAAAATAAGAAATGTACAATTTTTGATAAGAGTCAGGGAAACAGAGTAGTCACAGTTGTTCCTATGACGAAAAATAGGATGTTTCCATTGAGATTTGGTGAAAATAACAGCAGCCTTGCCAATATGGCATTTGAGGATACAAGTTGGCTATGGCATCTAAGGTATGGCCATTTAAACTTTCACAGTTTGAAGCTTTTGACCTCACAAGCATTAGTTGCTGGTTTGCCCAAGGTTGAAGAGCACAAGGAGGTTTGTGAAGGATGTGCAAAAGGAAAGCATGCAAGGGAAAGGTTTCCAAAAGGCACTGCATGGAGGGCCCATTACCCCCTTCAACTTGTTCATTCAGATATCTGTGGACCGATGCAAACAAAGAGTTTGGGTAAGTCATCATATTTTATCACTTTTATTGATGATTACTCACGAAAATGTTGGGTGTATTTTTTGAAGACTAAGGATGAAGCCCTTGATACATTCAAGAGGTTTAAAGCACTTGTGGAAAATGAAAAAGGGTGCAAAATCAAATGTTTAAGGACTGATCGTGGTGGAGAATTTTGTTCAAGAGCCTTTCAAAATTATTGTGATATGAATGGCATCAAGAGGCAGCTCACCACTCCATACACACCTCAACAAAATGGGGTAGCTGAAAGGAAAAACCGCACTGTGGTAGAAATGGCAAGGAGCATGTTACAAACCAAGGGATTGAGTAACTCTTATTGGGGGGATGCAGTTGCTACAGCAGTGTATATTCTCAATCGAAGTCCTACTAGTGCACTTGAGAAGATGACTCCTTATGAAGCATGGTATGAGAAAAGGCCTAATGTTAATCATTTTAGAGTTTTTGGATGTTTAGCTTATGTTCATGTACCTGATCAGAATAGACAAAAGTTAGATGCTAAAAGTGAGTCATGTATTTTTGTTAGGTATAGTGAGGAAAGCAAAGCTTACAGGTTATATAATCCTCTCACTAATAAGCTTATTGTTTCAAGAGATGTGATTTTTGATGAAGGGGGAGTTTATGGTCATCAAAAAGGCCAAATGGAGAAGTCAAAATCTGTTTTGAATGATGATATTGATCATGAGCAGCCCACTAATGTTGCTGTCCCAATTGCTATAAATCCACCAAGCAGCCCCTCATCTAATTCTTCAAGTCCATCTTCAACTCCAAGTTCTAGAAGGAAGGTAAAAAGTTTGAGTGATATTTATCAAAGGAGTGCCAATCAAGCACATGAAGAAAATCCAATAGGTGAGACAGTTAATTTTGCTTTATTTACCAAGGCTGATTTTGAACCATCATGTTTTGAAGAAGCATGTACTAATGAGGTTTGGATGCAAGCAATGCAAGAAGAGATGGATTCCATTCATAGGAATGATACTTGGGAGCTTACAGAGCTTCCACATGACAAGAAGAAGATTGGCACCAAATGGATCTACAAGACTAAGCATAACAGTGATGGAAGTGTTGAAAGGCATAAGGCAAGATTAGTTGCTAAAGGCTTCACACAGAAATATGGGATTGACTATGAAGAGACGTTTGCACCAGTTGCAAGACAAGAGACCATTAGAATGCTGATTTCATTAGCAGCTCAAAAGAATTGGAGCATACAACATATGGATGTGAAAAGTGCCTTCTTGAATGGGTACTTAGAAGAGGAAGTATATGTGGAACAGCCACAAGGTTTTCAAGTGGAAGGAAAAGAGAATCATGTCTACAAATTGAAGAAGGCTTTGTATGGCCTCAAGCAAGCACCAAGGGCATGGTATGCAAGAATTGATGGATACTTTCAAGAGAATGGCTTCAAGAGAAGTAAGAGTGAACCTACCCTTTACTACAAACAAGAAGGTAATGATATTCTTATTATAAGTTTGTATGTTGATGATTTGTTGTATATGGGTAGCAGTTCTAAGATGAAAGATGAGTTCAAAATTGCTATGATGAAAGAATTTGAAATGAAAGATCTTGGTCTCATGAAATATTTTTTAGGAATGGAGGTTTATCAATGTAAAAATGAAATTTTCATTTGCCAAACCAAATATGCAAAAGATATGTTGAAGAAGTTTGACATGGTTGATTGTAAACCATACTCCACTCCAAGTGCTCATGGAGTTGTGTTGAGTAGGAATGATGGTGCTGAATTAGTTGATGAGACTGCTTACAGAAGTATTATTGGGAGTTTGATGTTTCTGACCCACACAAGACCTGATATAGCATATTCAGTTTCACTTGTTTCAAGGTATATGACAAATCCATCAGAAATACACATGAAGGCAGCTAAAAGAATTTTGAGGTATGTGAAAGGCACTCTAAATTATGGTATTCATTACTATTCTTCTAAAAGATTCAATCTTGTTGGCTTTAGTGATTCAGATTGGGGAGGTAGTATGGATGATCGTAAGTCTACATCTGGAAATTGTTTCTCCTTTGGGACTGGTTTAATTACTTGGAGTTCCAAGAAGCAAAGCATGGTTGCTCTCTCATCCACAGAAGCAGAGTATGTTGCAGTTACCTCAGCAGGTACACAAGCTCTTTGGCTTCGAAAAGTTTTAGAAGAAATTGGAGAGAAGCAGATTCAACCTACAGTGGTTTATTGTGACAATGTAAGTGCCATCAAGTTAGCAAAGAATCCGGTTCATCACAGTAGAACAAAGCATTTTGATTTGAAGTATCACTTCATCCGTGATTTAGTACAGAAGAAGGAAGTTGAATTGAAGCACATCAGCACTAAGGATCAGTTAGCAGACATCTTCACCAAAGCAGTTGCAAGAAATCAGTTTATGTTACTTCGAGATCAGATTGTGAGCCCTCTTAGCATCAAGGGGGAGTATGTGGATAATTGATGCTGGCGGACTCTTATCATGAAAAGATAATTGATGCGATAAGATTTGTTTTTCCAGCCTAAAAATAGCTCACCATTCGCAGTCATAGTTTTGTTTAGATTTGCTTTAAGTTTTAGTTGTAATAAAGGAAAAAGGCTGCTATCCTTATCTTCAAGTTTAGTTGTAAAGCAGTTTTTCTTTTATTAGCTTTGTTTTTTTTGCTTTCTGCAAATAAAGCATGCGTTGCATGCTATGTTTAGGGGATTCACTTTGTTTTAAATCAGGAGCATCAAACTCTCTTTTTTTTTTTTGTTCTGTATTCTTTTTTAAGAAGCTGCTGAAGCTGCAATAACAGAGAACTCTGTTTTAAAACAGAGCAGATTATTATGTCTATTGAAAGGATTTGAATAGAATAGTGTATGATCTAGTTTATAACTGTATTTCTCTTGTATCTTTCTGCTGTTTAATTTATTGTATCAGCTGGTTTTAGAGGAGAGGCATTTACTTTTCAAATCTACAATTCTCCTGTACCAATGCCCTGCAGCCGATCTTAATGCAGTCTTCTCATTCCTTTGCCTTGCAAGTTCTGCTTGGTGTTGCCGATGATGTTTTTCTTTAGTCATCTCCTGATTATCTGATCATAGGGTTGCCTTGGAGATGCCTGATTCTCCTTCATTTATCTCAGCCTTGGAATTTTGTATCTCTTCCTCGTATTCATCATCATCGTTAAATGAGTATACAACATCAGTATATACTTTGGAGCTAACCCCCCTTGCATTTTCTGGCCCTTTTTCATTAATAACCTCCATGTCCGCATGGAGCAATGAATAATTCTGTAGTATGTAAAATCATCAGTGATGACCTTAGGGACCATGTCTGACATGTTGGAGATGCAATCATTACTACTGGTGAGTGATATGACAGAATAGAGGACTAAGACATAAATGCCCTAGAGTTTATCAAAGTGGAATGGCCAGATGCTACCTATATAGCCGTTGTAGAGATGGGGCACTGGAAAAAGGTCATTTATGCACCCCTTCCATTATACAGTAGGAGCTAGAGCTGGGACTTTCTTTAGGATAACTTTTTGTCATGTTTGATGTATTCACAAAGATGTCACCAAGTAAAAACTGATATAAATATTGTTAGCAACATACATCTTCCAATATTTAAATGTTTGTGTACATAGGAAATAAATAGACTACAAAATTGTATTTTCATCTGTGATTAAGCGAAGCAAAAATGTTGATTGAAATTTAGAACAATCGGAATGTTGATTCTTGTTACTCAGTTCAATTCTATTCTTAGCAGATACTTCATCTAGAGAGACTATTAATTTTTAAGCAAATATTAGATGCCAACTATTTTGATTGTTATTAGGCAGAAATATGTGGGGTCATGTCAGGTTGATATTTGATTAATAACATCATGCATGTTTGTAGATGGGTCTAGATGTTTTAATTTAGAGCCAAGAAATAAATAGTTTTGTTTAATTATTTTAATCAAACATTCATGGGAAGAGAATGAAGAAATAGAATTGAAATAAATTTGGACATATTAATCTTAAGTTACTTTATTTATTTTAGGGATATAGTTTCTTATATATATATATGAGTGTATAAATAAATGTATGTAAATAAGTATATATATCATCATTAAAGGTTGAATTATTATATATCAAATTTATGCTCTACAATAACTTGAGATATAGTCCAATAGTGATCCTTTGACATGATTATGGGAATAGGTAGATTCATATCTTCTTTAAAAAGAAATTCAATTATACATTAGTGATCAAGTTACATTTCATCAATCTTTTCCTTATAGAAGGATATTTTCTTAAATGTACATTCTTAGACTTATCTTAATTATTACTGTTTGGACATAATATAGAAAAAGAAAAGAAATCTATGGGTAACCTTTATTGTTGCATGGTACCACAATAGCTTTCATCTTGATAGTTTAGTTTTCTCTTCTATTGAATCTAATGTATAATTTTATATACATAGGTTAGGCTAAGAATGGTGTTGAGATTGTATAATCATTTACTTGAATGCTAGTGCTAATAGTTTCCATGTTGCTTCTTTAATAAATGTGAGATTCCTTATTTAAAACTACATTATATTGGGTTGTGAAACATTAGAGAGAGTTACCAATTATATTTAGAGAAATATAAAAAGAATTTAATCCCTTATTAAATGTATGTGTCCATATATCTAGATTAGTTTCACAATTATTTTATGAATATATGTGATAGTAATGCATTAGATCGATGTTGTGCTAAATGATTATTTGTTAGTTGATTTACTATGAAATTATTGGAACAATTTATAAAGCTATTTTCAAATTATTGTGTTAAATAATTTTGTGGATTAAATGGAAATGAGTGAATGTAAAGGGTAAGTTTCCAAGGTTAGAATGTGATATTTGGTTGGTTTCCTTGTCTGCTTGGCTATCTTTTATGGAGTATTTATGATGTAATGTTTGGTTGATTGCTATTGATGTCGTGGCTATGTATTTTGTTTAAGTTAGCCAAATTGTAAGTTTGTTGGATAATTGTGATAGGGTATCATGTGAGGAGAAAATTGAGGTCTCCCTTGGATGCCTAGTTGGTTGTTTTTACGACTAATTATTGTGTTTGTTTATGTTGATATTGCTTATTGTGGTTTGGTTTTTGATTTGGAGATCATATTATTGTTGCCATGTCGATGGGAAACCATTGTGTTTTGGATTTGTTGGAATTCTAGAGGATTAGAGGAAAGAGCTTACTTATAATTGACTTTTCATGTTGGTTCTTAGTGAACTATTGATCTTATACTTGGTTTGGATAATGTGGGTTTTAGCCTTGCACTTGGAAGTTTCATTATGAAGATTTCATGTGGGATGGTGTATGCCTCGCTTTATGCAATTATTCATGTGGTTTTTTATGTTGTTCATGTTGGCTTACCCAGTTAGTAACTTTTGGGTTTTGTTGCTAGTAGGGGGAGTGGCTTTCAATGGGGACTGACATCCGAAAGTGGCACCATAGTAACTCATTGAGAGTTTATTAATCAAGTGAAAACACTAATAATTAATTAGGGGGTTTGGATAGTACCTCACATTAATGAAAGATAATGGATGCCTCTCTCATGGCTCAAGTGCTCATTCAGACTTGAGATGAGATGGGAAGGCTTGGAATGGCAAGACCATCTTCCTTGTCTTCATGAAAGGTATGATGGTTTTGCATAGTTTGTATGGGGGTCTAACGGTCAGTAGAGGCAACTAGGGTAACCCAGGATGGGGGCCGGTTGCCTAGGAAGGTTATGCTAGGGTAACCCATAACAAACTATGTGATGACACTCTTCCCTTTAGCAACCTTGCTTGCCTTGTTGGTTGTTTTCCCCTTGTTATTCTTGTACCTATGGAAGCAGTTGTACCTTATGTTTATTGAAGTAGTTGTTTCTTAATATTTATTGTTGAAGCCTCTTTTTAGTTATTTGATGTTGCATATATACTCATGGAAATTTTATTGATACTAATGAAAGGTTCCCATTAATATTTATTATTGGTTGATACTACAATCTCATTTGTAGGCTTTTGGATCTTATTGTTTTTTCACCTCTTATGGTTATTTAGTGTTGATCTATGATATTGGAAATTGGTTCTTGTTAAATTTCCATTATTTTGTTGTGGTTATGTGTTGATGATGTTATGAGATGTTCCTTGTGTTTATTGCTGCTTTGAAAGTAGATGTTCCTTATGTGTATTGTTGCTTTGGTTGTGGAGTCTTGTTAAGCCTTGATTACTTGACTATTTTATGTTGTGGGTCCTTCTTGTCATCTCCTAGCATGGGGGGTGGGCCTTAGGGTCCACATGGTCAGGTGGAACATGCTATGCACCCCACTGGGTCCCCATCTGAGGATCATTTTATGCAGAGCTATACCAGATTGGAGTTATTATTGATGCTATATCTTATATTCATTCCAGTTATAATACTCTATGTCATTGATGTATCATTCCCATTCATGTTGGGAAGCACTGTTGTACCATTGTAATATTTTTAAAGATGTAAACTCTTGTAATAAATGTGATGTATATATGTTCTTGGTATTATTATGTGTTCTCATATGGATGTCTATCATTTATGTGAGTAACTGGTTTATGTTAGATTGTTTGCAAGTAATGCAGTCATATTTATCCTAGAGGATGTAGTTACATGATGTGCATGTATGGTATCATTACTAGTGTTGTATGTTAACTTACATTGTATGTTAGTTTATCTTTTAAAAAAATTGTGCTATAATGGTTAGTTGTTGTGTGTCCTTTAGGGTTAGCATGGCGGGGTGTTACACATAGACATTGTTAATGCAAGATAGTGTAAAGAATGTTCAAAGGGATTTTGCTTAGTTCATGCAAGGTCTCATCTTAGGGAACATTGTGCTTAATGTTTCCAAGAGAGGATGTGTCAAAAGAAGTATCACACTCTTGGAGGGAACCAAGCCAAATGACTCCACCAAGAAAAGGATGCATCACAAGAAGAAAGAAATGACACAATGAAATATGAGTGTTGGTGTATTCCCCCACTTTAAAGTGGTTGCTAACACCATTACTATGAGAAATTTATTTAAAGTAGAAGAGGAAGAAGAAGACATGAGAGCTTACTCGTAAATCCCTATGCCAAGTCATATGTTTCCAATAGGCTACATCATGAAAAATGTAGTATGTCACATGTGAGCCAACTTAAGGCATGTCGTCCACATCTCAGGCTTGCTCTTATATGTTCATGAAAGGTTAATGACTAGCCAAAAGTGGAAACACCAAGTGACATGTGAGGATAAGGCTATCGAACCCCTTGCCCCCACTGAGTGTAGGACAAGGGTGAGCCAAAATGATTAATGAAGTGCATGCTAGAGTGAGAATTGGTATCAATTGGAGGAATTAGGTGCCCCCATAGAAGGAAGAATACCAAAGTCCTAAAAATATTGGATTTTACTATTCAAAGCCTTACATTCATTAGTGGAATGACCGTGAAATCTATGATATGCACAAAATGAAGTCTTGTAATAGGATTTCTTTCGAGTTCTTGGAGGAAGGGATATCAAGTTATCTTGGAGGAGTCTCGACAAGATACCTTCTTGATCAATGATAGAAGGTGGTCTTGCAGTTTGTGACAAAGATACCTCTTGCTTAGTATTAGTTGTTATATCTACACAAGACTCTTTAGATTGTGAGATTTTGTTCTCTCCTTTGCAGGAGGGTGTAAAATCTAACAAATTCCATTCATTAGTGTTGTGCGAGATGACATTGACATTAAGCGAAGAGTTCGTTGTTTGTTTCATGTTTTGTAAAGGATGACTTTCAAGACCACTAGTGTCAATGAGTTTAGGATATACACTATGGTTAAAGTTGGCTTTGATGAATTATTTGTGATGGCGTTGATATTGAGTGAAGGCTTGATGATTTATATCAAAGGACAATAACCAAGACCATAAGTTGATTGTTGTGTGATAGGGTCAATAGGGTTGCAAATACCTTGTTCATTAGCACCACATCCTTTTCCACTATAGCCAAGTTGTTTCATAAGCTCATACCCTTTTCCATAAAGCTTTTTCATTGCTTTTAGATTGGGTGGTGGTTGGTGATAATCGTCATCAAAGGTGGTTTTGTAGTTTGTTTCATTGTCTAAAGTGGTTGAGGTGGATGTTTTTGAAGGATTGGTTGAATTTTGTGTTGACATGACAGATTTTTCGTGTGCCTTATTGGAATCTTTGTGTATTATCTTGTATTCTCCCATGAAGTCATGTTTGAAATCCAAGGAACCCCAATCATCTTCTAATAGCGTCATGAATTGTTCAATATGTTGTTTATCTTTTTGTTGAATGGGTTCCACTTGTGTGGTTGATGTTGATGTGTTCAAGGGAGTTTCTTTCATTTTCTTAAGTTGTAAAACACTATAAGGCTCATGATCAGTGTTGAGTGCGCACACTTTGTTATTGTAGATGTGTTCCATTTTTTGATGAAGTGTAGAGGGTACCCCATTCATTGCATGAATCCATGGTCTGCCTAAGATAAGATTATTGGCCACTCTAACTATAAGAGGTATAATGATTACCTAGAGCAATTTCTTTTCAACATTGTCAAATCCTTGAATAGATAAAGAATCAGGTTGAATGCTCAACTGATCAATGCCAAGCCTAACTAGAAGGACCACACTACACACAGTATGGGAAGAACCCGTATCTACAAGAGTTCTCTTTATCCCTTTTCGTTGGTATTGCACTATGATCTCGAAAGGATCATTTTATTTTTGCACGTCCAAAGAGGAGTTCACTTTGGTGGAAAAAAATGTCATTGTTTAGTCCTTGAATTATGGATGTTATGTCATTTGGTTGTGCATTAAAAGGACATGAACTTGTTGTAAGGATGTTTGAATCGTGTTGTGATAGTGAGGGGATGCTTGAATAAGGTCCCATAATGATATCTTAGCAAGAGTATTCTTAAGTTGCTCAACAAGATCATACTCCTTTTGACCTGGCAAGAAAGGGTTAGGTAGGATAGGATTAGGCAACGGTAAGGGTGTTAGGGTTGGTTGTGGTGGTTGCGGATTTTTTCGAGTGTTATACGTATGAGCAATAGTATTATGACTCAGTGGCTGTGAAACAATATTCTTAGGAGGGTAAAGGACAATTTTAGGTGTATTTTGAGTTTGTTGTTTGTGTGAAGGTGGGTAGAGAATTAGTTGGTTGTTAGGATGTCCCATGGGGTAGGTATGAGGTCCATTGATCGAGGGGGATCTAATGGACACTTGCACATTCAAAACCTCAATAGTCTTGGTTTGATGTATATATAACAAAGGGGAATTGAGAATCACCTTTTTATTTAAGGATGACACATTATTATTGTTTCCTTTGTCCAGTACCATTATATTCTCCCTAGAAGGAGAGTTTTTAAGAGAACTATGAATCAAATGTTCTTGACAGTCATGGATTGGTTCTTCTAAAATGACTATATCCCAATTAGGGGAATGATCAATGGTTGGATTCTCTTTTGTATCAATAGTGGGGAAATTAGGAGAAGACTCTATGTGATTGTCATTTTTTTGTAAGGTCTCAAATTATCTTGTTTCATATTGGCTACCCTAGTAGGAGAGCTTATAATATGTTCATTCAAGGTTGAAGTTTGTAAAGTATCTTCATCACAAGTGTGGGAGGCATCAAGAAAGGGACCTTCATGATTTTCAAATAAATTATCCCAAATGGTAGGAGCATTAGGGAAGGGAGGGTCAAGATTCTCATGACTCTTAATAGGTATATCTTGTAACACCAACCTATCCATGTGGCATCAAAGAGGGATATTAGGAGAAGGAAAATTTGATGTTGATGGTCATGGTTGTGGAGACTAGGTAAGGTGATGTTTAGGAATGTTTCTATGATCTCATGTTCTTGTTGTCTAACATCTTCCAAAGGGGAATGAGAAGATGGACAATCAAGACCCTTAGTGCTTTTATCTTCCTTCACCAAGATACCTTCGTCACTAATAGGAGAGGTATCAAGAGAAGAATAAGTATGATTGTGTAACATCCTTCCTCTTTATACTCAAGTAAACTCAAGAATTTACTAGAAGGTATTTAAACTTAGTAACCATGAGAGATAATTTTTTTTTTTAAAATTTGCATAAGCTGCACAAGAATAAAGTACAACTTTTCTAGATAAATTCAAACTCAAGAATTCATATGTAATCGTAGCTAGATTCAAAATAATTCCTTACACTTCTCATTTATATCACATAAAATACACTTAGCATAAATAATAGTTTTACCTCATAGGTTGACTGTCATAAACCATAACATGGAGTTCACTGCATCTAGAATGCTGATATTAATCTTCACAAGACTCGGTTAGTCTTTTGCTACAGAGGGAGAGCATCATCCAAGTGATTTTCCTCCAACTGGAGGTCCTCAAGTGGTCCCCCACACAGTTCCTAATTGGAAGTACCCCAACCCTTCATGAAGGGTATAGATATAAGGAACTGTCAAGTTTCTCCATCTGGGTTCTAGTGATGTGTCCTACAAAACTTAATCGACCATAAAACTCTAGATCCCTTCTAGCTAAGTATGATCATTCTGATTGGTCATGCCCATTAGACACACACCTTTGACTCATCTTAGAAGTTGTCTCATTCTATAGTTTTACTTACTTTGTTTGGTACTCTAGAAACAACTAGTCTGTATAGAAAATCCATTCTAGCCAATCTCACTTAGAACTAATCCTTAATCTAGGATATACATGTAATGTAAATATTTAGGTATTTCAAACCTTTTAAAAGTCCCTTATTGCATTCTTGCAATATCTAGGGTTTATGAATTCTTGTCATTTTACTCCCAAGATTCAATACCCAACATCTTTGATGCATTAAATCAAGTTCATACATTATCGTAGAATCTTTTAAGATGTTATAAAGACTTCATGTCTTGTTCTATAGTTTCCTTGACCTTTCACTATTAATCAATATATGTGTACAATGTCATACTGACATAAGAGTTATAGATTTCCTATATCCTCCTTGTTTCAATAGTAGGGTAAATTAGCTTCTCTAACCCAATACATGGGAATAACAAACATCCTTGTATTGCAAAGGTAATAGCATAAGTGTAACAAAACATGAGAACAAAAACTTCTAGTCTTTCCTAGACCACTTAGCATTTCTCAAATTCACATTTCGTGTAACATGAATAAGCATAATATTCGAGGAATATACCCATTGATATATACCTTAATGAGAACCATTATTTCTCATAACTAGTACTTGACTAAGTTCAATCCTTCAACCTTACTAGGTTAGATTCAAAAAAGATAATAAATTACTTTCGACTTCCTAGTCTACTCAAGGTTACTCAAATTCGATTAAGGATAGGTTATAAACTCATAAGAATATCATCCTTTATATGTGTATGTCATATATACCTATAACAACAATCACAAGTACAATAGTCATGCGGGTTGAGTTTCGGTCTCCCAGCATCCCCTTCTCGAAGTCGGTTACGACATTGATGCCGAGTATTGGAATAACAAAATTCCTTTGTGCACAAAGCACTAAGATAAGTTCTATCATTCTTATATAATAAGTTCCATACTTTCCATCTTATGGTACGTCTATACCCTTGAGTTGGTTGAAAGTCTCAATCTTGAAATAAAGAAGAAATTGAATCAGTCTCCTAGCATATATCCATCCTCAAGAGGGTTTAACACAAGAAGAAGGATGCTTATATCATAAGGTCAACCAGTTTTCTTTTCTTTGAAAACACCTAATACCGTAGGTTTGGCTTAGGATCATTCACGTAAAAACCCTATCTCTCCAATTAGAATCAATTCCTTCCCATAATAAATACATTTCGTCAACATGTGCTCATAATATAATTAGAGTAGTAACTTTGTCTCAAACTAGATTGATATGATGGAGCCAATAAATAAGATATCCTAGTATCTTAAATAGTCTTTATGGATCCTTATAAGTAAAACATGTAACTTCCAAAGTATCCTAATTTACAGGATCCTCCCTTATAGGGGTAGACTATACTTGTAGCATATATTCCCACACTTAATTTCATTAGAAGCTTAACAATATTTTGGGAAAGAGAGATTTAATTCCCAATCTACTACATGTTTTAGATTAATAGATCAAGGTAAGAAACCTTTACTAAGAATTAGGTCCATTGTATTTTATTTAACTTTGCCTCAGTTCCTGCCTATTTTCCTGCAAGGTAGGGTACTTATCCAATCACTACTTGGATGTTATTTGGAAGGATTTACCATGCATAAAATTTGTGTGAGAATACTACTTGGTCTAGTGCTCTCACCCACATATGTGCATGACAAGAGACGACAAAGCTTAATTTGGTCTCTTTCTCACTATCCTTAGGACTCATCACTAAATCTCTCTATGTTAGAAACACCGTTCTAAGTTTTCCCAAGAGTCAAATTTACTCTCCAACTACTTCATCTATCCAGTGACTATTCAAAATGATGATATATCCTTTTAAAAGGCTTCCCGCTCCACAACCCGTGGATTTTCCTACACGAAAATGAAGTTTGTGGACTTTTCATGGCCTACCATCAAGGATATTATATGTACAAGCTATCTCGTTTTGGGTGGTTCGTAAAAATTTGTAACATACAAATATATCCACTTCCTATCCTTGCAATATTCATAGTATGATTTATGTGAAGAAGAATCATCTATTCTTCTCATTATTAGTGTTACAAGAACATTATGAAGATTCCAACGAATTATTTCTTAAGAAAAAACAAGGAAAAAAAATAGAAATCACTTAACTTATAATATCAATGAGCTCATGCCTAACTTCTAGATATGTTCTCTATTTGAGTTGCTCCTCATATCTTCTTTCCTTCTCATAATTTATGCAGTATAGTTTTATTAAAGGATTCCTCTTCCATTGTGCTCACCCGAGCCTCTTATGTCATGAAATTCCTTTCTTGCTTCCTTGGTGACCACCCTTCTCTGATGACCATATTCTTTCCCCCCATCTTCCCAGATGGATTCACAAGAATCAGTTATAAGAACTAATATTGAGGTCGATAGAAAAAAAAACCTTTTCTCATTAACATCACATAGTCCTTTTCTCATTAACATCACACAGTTTTAGCCACCGTTCAGATCATGCTCTCCTTCCATTCCCCCTACCACTCTTACTTGTGGATCCCCCAAAAATTTCCGCATGATTTAGTTCTAAAAACCGATATAAATACAATTATAGAAACTAGTTCTTGAAGCAGTTAGAGAGGTTACATCTTTATGGCAAGCCATGACTTCGATGAGGATCTTTGTTGAATTTAAAAATTCTAGAAACTTATGTTGCCTTCATGACATTTCCTCATAACCTCCCAAGGTTTATTTTAGACAATGCTTTACTATAAACTCCACTTTGAAACTAACTGAACTCCTCTCCAAATGAGTCGAGCTTACCACTTGAGTTACAACTTGAATAGTCATTAAACATTAATAAGCCTCTTACATACTTTTTTTTTTTTGAAAGTATTAAATCTTGTAAGCTATTATATGGCGGTGAAACATAGAGTGAGGTCTAAAACATACTATGCCATTACAGTGGCATTACCCACCTTTTTACCATATGACACGACAAGGTCATTCATCCATTAACATGTATTTAAAAGCATGCTATTGAGGTCACAACATAACTTGATTATGACATAAGAAGTGACATGTTCGACAACAAGTTGTCTCACCCGCAAAACAACTAGTTAATGTTCAACCTTGACGATGCCACTATCCCCAAAATGACTAAGTTGACATTAAACAACTTGAAATAGATTTTAAATGACATCAACAACTTACATTAAGTTGAGAAATTGACTTAGACCAAAAAGGGTCAAGTATCACTTACTCGACTCAATGAGGTTCACCAATTTGCACCAACACTAGACCTAAGATGGTGACAACCTATTCTTTTCCTTGTATCTATACCCTTCTCTCTAATGATGCTCTCCCTCATGTTCTTGGAGGGTAGAAACCTATTTCCTGAATGCAACTTGCCATCACCAACTAAAGATTAGTGTATCAATATTCATTTCATAGTCCTCATGAAATCATTACATCTTGACAACTTTTAAACACATGTCAATTTTAGTCAAATAGACATAACTCATGAAAACATTGATTTTTCTAGACATTTTCCCTAAACATCAAATCATTGAATCATGTGTAATCATCTACTAATTACTTCAAAAGTAAAAAGTAAAACATAGTTAAAGTTAGGGGTGTAACATATCTCCCCTCGTAAGAGTCATCGTCCCTGATGATCCAATGCGTCTTAAACCTTAATAAGATAAAAAATTTGTTTATCTTGCAAAAAGCATAAACAATTTAGAAAATCTTGATATAAAATCATGGTAAACTTTCCATGTCATATTACCCTCTGGATATTGGTCCCATTGGACCTTGAATTTAAGAAGCTTGATCATGACCACTCCCTGGTCCTGTACCTGTAAAACATTCTAAAAATATAATTATTACCTGTTATATACTTTTCAAATATAATCATAAAAAAAGCATTATACCTCCTAGTAATAGCTGATAATAGAATGATTCTCTAAACAATCTAATTGATAACTTCAAGAATTTTGAAGAGCCCTTTATAGCTAGGAGTTGGTTTGGAATTCATTCCTTACTTTATGAAACTTTTCTTCTCTAGCTGAGAATTGTGTTAGTGTATGATTGGCATTAACTTAGCTTTTCTATCTAAATTATCTTCCACCAATCTTTTCTGATCAGTTTGATTTGTTTATCCATTTCTAACAACATTTCTAGACTAATGCTAATCCTATCTTCTAGCTTACCTAGCTTATAGAAGTTCAACATCTTTTTTTTGTCCAATATTTCAAATGGAGTCATCTTGATAACAAAATTATAGAAGTTGTTATATCAAACACCATAAAAGGTGGATACTCTTCCTACATGAAGCAATCAACCACTTTTAACACAAGTTTACCAAAATAATTTCACCATAGGTAAACAACATTAAGCAAGTAAGGTACACTATTCATCAAGTAAGATACAAAGAGTAACATCAATCATCACTTTTCTAACTGAAAAGAGTGTTCATCAAGTTCCAATTTCATGCATCATTAAAACAAGCTGATAAGCAAATACAAGAGAAAGGATCAAAATTCCTTTTCTAGTTCAACTGTCCTCCAAGACTCGACATGCCACTGAAAGGAGGGAAAGCATCACTTGGCTATTTTTCCTTCCAACCATAGACTTAAGTGGTTCCTCTGCACACTTCCTAACTGGAAGCAGTCCTACCTTTCGATGAAAGGTTGTGTTGGAAACACTCACAATTGCCATTTGAGCTTTGGTGTGTACCCCCAGTTAACCAACTTTGTCGCATTACTAAGGATACCCTCCTACTAATTACAACTTTGGTTAGCTAAGTGTTTAGAGTACTGTGAACTGACGAGTGCACATAGTGGCAACAACACTCACTATGGCCATAGTTTTATATACATACACTTTGCAATCCACGTAGTAATGGTTCACCACCTTGCTCGACTTGGAGAGACTATTCACTTCCAAGGGCTTACTGGACTACCTGTCGACCCACATACCATAACACAAGCTTCAAAAAGTGATATCTACATAAGACCTCCTTCTGATAGTCTACAGATTAATTATATAACCCTAAAAGGGTTTGGAACCAGTTTCCTTCCACATAGGGTTTCTTTCTTTTGCAAAGTTAAGGATATACTAGGTGCATTTCTACAATTTACTCCCTTACACAATCCATCAAAGGCCCATCTAGGACATGATAGAGAAGAAAATTACATCAAACACAATGAACAACCAAAAAATTCTGGTATAGCCACCACAAAAAATCAACTCGATATCAAAATATAAGCAATTTAATTTCAACAATAAATCAGAGAATGAGCTCTTCCAACAATAAATCAAATTTTGACCAACTGGCCATAAGATAAATAATCTTCAAAAAATTGATGGCTAGACCATTTCAAAATAAAGAAATAAAACAATGACAATCCTTGCCAGTATTAAATAGGAATTTTACCAAAAATCTGAGGAAGCGTCACAATCCAAAAGAACACTGTTAATGCACTACGTGACTTGACTAAGTCACTACAAGGGAGTAGATTGCTATTGTGTATTCATATTTTCCAAAAGCTTACAGTGGGTTAGAGATTGCATTACAAGCGCATCAAACAAATATGTCTCTTAATACTTTCATCATGCTCAAAATTTTTACAAATAAAAGGTTATATTAGATTCACTCCTATTTCCTGGAGTATCTATCATTCACCTATTAGATGATATTATAAGATCATTTTATAGCAACACACAAAGATTACAATTGGAACACAAACTTCTTTTCTTCATTTGACATTATAAAACTCTATTCCTTACTTCACTAAATAGGTTACTTGTTAAATCTTTAACAATTTGACTAACTATCTCAATGGTGATTACATTCACCAATGCGGTTGTACTTTCTAGCGAGCTACCAAAAGGCAAGTACCTAGTTCTCAACTCTTTTTTTCAATGCCAGTATAGCACTACTCATCCTTTAATGATCCATTTATTCCACTTGTCTCATCCATGCCATCTAGAAGTTAGACTAGAACCCATCTTATCTAGGTGTCATTGATATAGTTTTAAGGATCTCCAACAATCAGATGCCCCTACACCTAGTTGATTACTTCCGGATCTTCCCATACTTAAGTTCTTGAGAAATAAGATTGATCTTGAATTCATACAGACACTGCTCTACCCAAGCTCTTAGTCTGATTAGTAACTGACCAAGGTTTTACCTTTCTAGTTAGAATCTCAAAATATTTTCAATATGCAACCTTAACAGAATGGTTTTTCTCTTAGAGTTTTAACTCCTTAGTTGGCCTTCTCTTAACCATTGACTTGGGTAAGTGTTGGGAAAATAGTCTTCCAGATAGTTTCCTTGGTTTTTCTCTATGCCATTTTGACATCAAACTAAATTTAGCCTTAGCCAATCTATTAAATGTTTAACAAGTTTTCACATAATGAGCTCATAGGTCCATGTGTTGAACCTGGTTTTTTTTGATACCATATGTAACATCCTTCCTCTTAATACTCAAGTAAACTCAAGAAACTACTAGAAGGTATTTAAACTTAGTAACCATGAGAGATTTTTTTTTTAAAACATTAGCATAAGCACAAGAATAAAGTACAACTTTTCTAGATAAATTCAAACTTGAATTCATATGTAATCATAGCTAGATTCAAAAGAATTCCTTACACTTTTCATTTATATCACATAAAATACACTTAGCATAAAGAATAATTTTACCTCATAGGTTGACTGTCATAAACCATAACATGGAGTTCACTACATCTGGAATGTTGATATCAATCTCCACGAGACTCAGTTAGTCTTTTGCTACAGAGGGAGAGCATCATCCGAGTGCTTTTCCTCCAACCACGGACTCAAGTGGTCCCCCCGCACACTTCCTAACTGGAAGCGCCTTGACCCTTCATGAAGGGTATAGATATAAGGAACTGTCAAGTTTCTCCATCTGAGTCCTAGTGATGTGTCCTATAAATTTCAATTGGCCATATAACTCTAGATCCCTTCTAGCTAAGTATGATCATTTTGATTGGTCATTCCCTTTGGTCATTCCCTTTAGACACACACCTTTGACTCATCTTAGAAGTTGTCTCATCTTATAGTTTTACTTACTTTTTTTGGTACTTTAGACACAACTAGTCTGTATAGAAAATCCATTCTAGTCAATCTCACTTAGAACTAATCCTTAATCTAGGATATACATGTACTATAAAGATTTAGGTATTTCAAACCTTTTAAAAGTCCCTTTTTGCATTCTTGCAATATCTAGGGTTTATGACTTCCTATCATTTTACTCCCAAGATTCAATACCCAACATCTTTGATGCATTAAATCGAGTTTCAACATTATCGTAGAATCTTTTAAGATGTTATAAAGACTTCCTATCTTGTTCTATAGTTTCCTCAAACTTTAATTGTCAATCAATATATATGTGTACAATGTCATACCGACATAAGAGTTATAGATTTCCTATATCCTCCTTGTTTCAATACTAGGTTTTAGCTTCTCTAACCCAGTAGATGGGAATAACAAACATCCTTGTATTCCAAAGGTAATAGTATAAGTGTAACAAAACATGAGAACAAAAATTTCTATTCTTTCCCAGACCACTTAGCATTTCTCAAATTCACATTTTGTGTAACATGAATAAGCATAATATTCGAGGAATATACCCATTGATATATATACCTTAATGAGTACCATTATTTCTCATAACTAGTACTTGACTAAGTTCAATCCTTCAACCTTACTACTAGGTTAGATTCGAAAAAGATAATAAATTACTTTCAAATTCCTAGTCTACTCAAGGTTACTCACATTCGATTAAGGATAGGTTATAAACTCATAAGAATATCATCCTTCATATATGTGTATGTCATATATACCTATGACAACAATCACAAGTACAATAGTCATGCGGGTTGAGTTTCGGTCTCCCAACATCCCCTTCTCGACGTTGGTTACAACATTGATGCCGAGTATTGCCAATAACAAAATTCCTTTGTGTAAGATAAGTTCTGTCATTCTTATATAATAAGTTACATAATTTCCATCTTATGGTACATCTATACCCTTGAGTTGGTTGAAAGTCTCAATCTTGAAATAAAGGAGAAATTGAATCAGTCTCCTAGCATATCCATCCTCAAAAGGGTTTAACACAAGAAGAAAGATGCTAATCATAAGGTCAATTAGTTTTCTTTTCTTTGAAAACACCTGATATCGTAGGTTTGGCTTAGGATCATTCACGTAAAAACCCTATCTCTCCAGTGAGAATCAATTCCTTCCCATAATAAATACATTTCCTCAATGTGATCATAATATAATTAGAGCAGTAGCTTTGTCTCAAACTAGATTGATATGATGAAGCCAATAAATAAGATATCCTAGTAACTTAAATAGTCTTTATGGATCCTTATAAGTAAAACATGTAACTTCCAAAGTATCCTAATATAGGATCCTCCCTTATAGGGGTAGACTATACTTGTAGCATACATTCCCACACTTAATTTCATTAGAAGCTTAACAATATTTTGGGAAAGAGAGCTTTAATTCCCACTCTACTACATGTTTTAGATTAATAGATCAAGGTAAGAAACCTTTACTAAGAATTAGGTCCATTTTATTTTATTTAATTTGTCCCAGTTCTTGCCTATTTTCCTGCAAGGTAGGGTACCTATCCAATCACTGCCCGGATGTTATTTGGAAGGATTTACCATGCATAAAATTTGTGTGTGAATACTACTTGGTCCAATGCTCTCACCCACATATGTGCACAACAAGAGACAACAAAGCTTAACTTTGTCTCTTTCTCACTTTCCCTAGGACTCATTACTAAATCTCTTAATGTTAAAAATATTGTTATAAGTTTTCCCAAGAGTCAAAGTTACTCTCCAACTGCTTCGTCTCTCCCACCACTAATCGAAATGATGATATAGACTTTTAAAAGGCTTCCCACTCCACTGTACCTGTGGATTTTCTTGCACGATAGTGAAGTTTGTGGACTTTTCATGGCCTACCATCAAGGATATTATACTTACAACCTATCTGGTTTTGGGTGGTTTGTAAACATTTGTAACATACAGATATATCCACTTCCTATCCTTGCAATAATCATAGTATGATTTACATGCAAAAGAGACATCTATTCTTCTCATTATCAGTGTTATAAGAACATTATGAAGATTCCAGTGATGTAATAACCCTCCTAGTTGCTAGTTGGACTCAGTAGTTTTTATGCTTTGATTTGATACATTGATACTATGATAGTAATGGTTTTGTGTGATTGGTTAGTTAGACATTTGATGATGTTATTCCATTTGTGGACATGATTATTTCATATGACATTGTGGTTGGCGATGTTAGTTGCTTTTCAGAATTATATTATGATGTAGTGATTTAATAAATTATGTCATGAGATGAATTGTTAGTTTAGAAATGTCAATTTATCAATCATATTATAATTGTTAGGATAGATGTGATGAAGGACAGTGTAGCATCACTCATTGCGAGTGGTATGTTATGCTGCGATTCCTTCTCACAATACAATGCTTTGATTTTATATATATATATAAGCACATGTACATGACTTCATTTGTATGCAGGTATTGCAGGTACATAGTTTCGATTCCACCTGCTTCGGCAGGACAGGGTGAGCACCAATAGCCCAACGGTCAAATGTTGAAATAGAGGTGACAATGAAGTCATCTTGAGTCCCACGGTTTCAAACCGTCGAATTGATTGGTATTGTACGTTTTTTTCTTGTAGTTGTCATCAATTTTGGTTTGTGTTTGTGTATTGTCATATTTTATCAATGTGGCACTTTATAAGTTATGATTTATTTAATTTAAATGATCGTTTATTTTAATGTCAGATTAAATTGTATTTAAATATTTAGAAGTTTTAGTTTTAATGTTATGAATTTTATTAAATGCTAATTAAATATTAAATTGTGGTTATTATTTTAATTAATTATCTTGTTGAGGATAAGTATTAAAATAAATTATAAAAATAAATTATATTATGTGCATAGCAAATAAAACTTGCAAAAAGCGGATTGAAAATAGAAAGTAATGAAAAAGGAAACTCAACTAAAATTAAATTAGATAGTTTCTTTTATTTTAGATTTTTTTTAGAAATTAAAAAAAAAAAGGATTTATTAGTTGTAGAATTGTGAATTTTGAATTCACGGGAAGATTGTGACAGAGGTTTAAAAAAAGATAAATAAAAATAAGGTCTTTGAATGTGGAAAATCTACTGAAGTTGTTGGGGAAAAGGTTCTGTCAATCCATTGTTGTATGTTTTGGGAAGGGTTTGTGAGAGAAGATTAGATTTGTAGTTGAGCACGATATTCCAGAGGGGAGATTTCGAAGCAGATCCAGAAGCGCTTCATAAAGGCTATCGGGTTCAAGCAGGCATCATCAGCTTCTCAAATAAGCGCAGGACTCCAGGTTTCATCTACTTCTTCTCTGGTCTTCTGATTTAAAGAAAACAGAAAAATAGTTAGATTACTTGGGGAAAGAAAAATGAAACCTTAGGAAAGAGAAATTTATTGAATAGTGAAAATTTGCTGAAGAAAATTGAAAGAACTGTCTTTGTAAATTATTCTTTGGATATTCTTCCATTTTGGTTGTGTGAACATAATGTTGAGTTTGTGAAAATAAAATATATGTTCTTATATTGAATCTGTTGTTTTGAAATTGCTGTGATTATTCTAGGATTTTCTTTAAAACATGGTTATGAGAAAATTTGTTCTCTCTTGAAAGCCAATAGATATGAGATTTTCTTTAAAACAGGGTTATGAGAAAATTTGTTCTCTCTTTAAAGGCAATAGATCTCTACTTTTAAACTAAGATTCTTAATGTTTAGGGATTTAATATAATATCCCTCTCTTTTGAAAAAAAAAAAAAGAGATTTCGGATTATAGGAGCAGAATAGTATTTATTTTAAAACAATCTGTATTTCTGTATAACTATGGAGAAAATTTGTATTCCTATTTTTTTATTTTTTTTTAAATTATTCAATGCTCTGCGTGTATGAAGGATATATATTTATTGCATATGTAATTTATAGTGATATATATATTTAGTTGATTTATATTTACTGTTATTGAAAGACTATAATTTTCATTTTATTTTCTTTAAGCCAAATTGTACGGTGTCAAAATTTTGCTTTGGGAAGTTTTTGCTTGTTATAAAATTTTATAAAAAAATTATTAATGAAAATTTTTATGGGGTTTGGGAAGGATGGCCGAAGCCGTACCCCTCCCCATCACCCTACTGCCGCGACAGTACTGCCGCAACAGTTAATAAGACTGCTGCGTGCAGTATGGCTGTCAACCAGTTCTTGTTATTTTTTTATTTATTTATAATAAATGTTTTAAGAATTTATTAATTTATATTTTAGTTATATTTATTAAATTGTGAATAGTAATATGTTTTTTTTTTATTAATATATATATACATATATATATATTAATAATGTTTTTTTTAATATATTATGGATTATATTTCAAAATGTAGGACTCTTGGAGTATTTGAATGGCAAACAAAATTAATTTAATTGTTTAATTGAGAATGAAATTGGAATTAATGGTGCAACTTTGTGAAATTGATTTAAGTGTATTTTTTTTCCTTTGTGGCTTTGTTTTGGACTTTAATATTGACGGGGGAACCGTTGTTGATTGTGAAACCTTGATCTAGAGGCATGTTTAATTTTGAATGTTGTCTTCATCTTAGTTATACTTTTGGAATTGAAACTTTTTGGTTTCTGCTTGGAAGGGTTGAACGGTGTTGTTAAGACTTTTGGTTAAGAGTATCGCGAGAGGGTTAATGCCTCACATGTTCTTGTTTTGAGTTTTATGCTTTATATGTTTTAGTTCAACCCTTGCCTAGTCTTTGGTTTATGTTAGGGGTCTTAAGGAGAGTGGTTCTTCGTGGGGGTCGGCGCCTCAGTTAAGAGGAAGTGCATAGGAGAACCCACGTAAGAGTAGTTAAACAAGTGATAACCTAAAAATAGAATTAGGGGGATGGGTAGTAAAACACTCAAGATAATAAAAATTGGATTCCTCGTCTATGCATTAGGGCTATCATAGACTAATGATAGATTGAGAAGGCCGTGGTCGGAAAAGTCATAATCTCGTCTTCATGAGAGGTTATTGACTCCACATGAGCTACCCTATGGTGTCGGCACCTCAAGTAGGAGGAAGAGCTAGGAGATCCATAGATGGGTGCCGGCGCCTCAAGTTGGAGGAAGAGCCAAGAGATCCCCTGAGAGCTATGCGATGACACTCTCCACTAGACTTCCTGTTTGCCTTGTTGCTTTTTGCCTATGGAAATGTATTTTGGATTTTGGATGTTGTATCAGTTTCCTTAGTTTTGTACTCCTATTGTTGATTTAGATTCTTGTGAAAGTGATTATGAACATTCTTTGGTGACTTGTTATTGTTATTGCTTGGTTTAATTGTAATCTCTGAGTTTGTATTTGAGTTTGTACCTTGTTGTTCATGGAGTCGGTTTGACAATCATGGTCGAGTTAACTTCATTGTCACCTCTGAGCATGTGGGGTGAGTTATCTATAATTCACATGGTTGGGTGGAATGTGCTCTGCACCCGTTGGGTTCCCCATCAGCATCCTTTGTTCGCAGCATTTCCGCAGTTGGAATTGTACCAGTGCTCACTTTGTTATTCAAAATTCATTGTAATTTGTATCATCCCACTTGTTTGGGAAATTCATTGTAATTCTTATATCAAAAGATTGTAATGTAACATTATAACAATGATGTAATAGTTAGGCTTCTATGTAACTTTATTTGATGATATTCATATGATTGTATTATGTGGTATATTAATATTCTTGCTCTTGGTTCATGGATGTACATTTATTTATGGTTATTATAATATAAATGGTTACATGGTTTATCATTATCTTTTTCTTCCGTTTAGTTATTGCAATGTAACCTCGCGTGCCCCAGGGAACTAAGTGTGGTAATGTGATGTAATATGTTATGTGATTATGGTTAATGTATTGTATGTTTAATTTAATTGCTTTAAAAAAAAAAAATTGCCTTATGTGTGTTCTCTGGGGTTTGCACGACGGGCGTTACAAGTGAAGTATTTCTTAAGCAAAAGGAACAAGGAAAAAAATAGAAATCACTTAACTTATAATATCAAACTTCTAGATATGTTCTGTATTTGAGTTGCTCCTCATATCTTCTTGTCCAAGTGCTCATAATTTATGCAGTATGGTTTTATTGAAGGATTCCTCTTCCTTTGTGCTCACTCGAGCCCCCTATGTCATGAACTTTCTTTTTTTCTTGCTTGGTGACCATCCTTCTCTGACGACCAAATTCTTTTCCCCATCTTCCTAGATGGATTCACAAGAATCAGTTATAAGAAATAATATTGAGGTCGATAGAAAAAAACCTTTTTCTCGTTAACATCACATGGTTTTAGCCACCGTTCAGATCATGGCCTCTTTCCATTCCCCCTGCCACTCTTACTTGTGGATCCCCCAAAAATGCTCACAAGAATTAGTTATAAAAACTGATATGACAGTTATAGAAACTAGTTCTTTAAGCAGTTAGAGAGGTTACTTTTTTATGGCAAGCCATGACTTCGATGAGGATCTTCATTGAATTTCAAAATGCTAGAAACTTATGTTTCCTTCATGGAATTTCCTCATAACCTCCCAGGGTTTAGCTTAGACAATGCTTTACTGTAAACTCCACTTTGAAACTAACTAAAGTCCTCTCCAAAAGAGTTGAGCTTACCACTTGAGTTACAACTTGCATAGTCGTCAAACATTAATAAGCCTCTTACATACTTTTTTTTTTGAAAGTATTAAATCTTGTAAAGCTATTATATGGCAGAAAAACATAGAGTGAGGTACAAAACATACTATGCCATTATAGTGGCATTACCCACCTTTTTACCATTTGACACGACAAGGTCATTCATCCATTAACATGTATTTAAAAGAATTCTATTGAGGTGACAACATAACTCAATTATGACATAAGAAGTGACATGTTCGATAACAAGTTGTCTCAGTTGTAAAACAACTAATGTTTAGCCTTGATGATGTCACTATCCCCAAAACAACTAATTTGACGTTAAATAGCTTGAAATAGATTTTAAATGACATCAACAATTGTTCAAGTCGAGAAATTGACTTAGACCAAAAAGGGTCGGTTCACCAATTTGCACCAACACTAGACCTAAGATTGTGACAACCTATTATTTTCCTTGTATCTATACCCTTCTCTCCGATGATGCTCTCCCTCCCTTTCTCGGAGGGCGGAAACTTGTTTCCTGAATGTAACTTGGCATCACCAACTAAAGATTAGTGTATCAATAATCATTTCATAGTCCTCATGAAATCATTACATCTTGACAACTTTTAAACACATGTCAATTTTAGTCAAATAAATGTAACTCATGAAAACATTGATTTTTTGAGACATTTTTCCTAAACATGAAATCATTGAATCATGTGTAATCATCTACTAATTACTTCAAAAGTAAAATGTAAAACATAGTTAAAGTTAGGGGTGCAACAGATTGTTATGATTGTCTACACTACCGTTCTCACCAATGGGCAATGTAATATTAAGGATTGTATCAATGGTTTGATAATTAACATGTTTTGTAATGACCTTATTGTTGTAATAGAAATTAAACTCATAAGAGGGGATGATGTACTTATGCAATCCATTATTAACGAAATCAAATCCACATCTTTTGAAAGAAATCCTGCTATGAAAAAAGGAAAGACAGTGCAATGCAATGACTTAAAAGGAAATACAATTGTCAGTTTTTAAGCAAGATAATTTTTTGTTTACACGATGCAAGTTCTATCTAAAAATGAAATGTTGTGAATGCAAAATTGCAATTAAGTGATGCATGAAATGAACTAATTTAAGCTAAATATAATGAAATTCATGTTACAAAAACTCAACCAACTAATATAGATAGGTAATGGCACCAAACATAAGCTTAAAAATAGGGTTTTCAATTTTTTAAAGGGCAGTTTCAGGGGTGAAAAAGGATTGATTTGCCTAAGGTGGCGAATGAGTCCCAGTGAGGAATTGTTTCAGAATTTTCAAATCTTTTTGATGGATTTTGATGTGTACTGGGTTGTAAGATATAGACCTAAGATGAGAATGAAAATTTTCAAAAAAAATTAATGATTTTAGATGCCAAAAATGCAACCTAAATGCAATTTTCATGAATGAAAAATGTGAAACCTAGTATGCAAATTAATCCATGCAAACCCTAATGCAAGGTCAATGCAAGATAGATCTATGATGAAGGACTCCAAATCAGAAAATAAATGTATTCAAAAATCAGGTTCACCAAAATGAACCATAGATTTTTTGGGTCTATGTACTTCTCTTGCACTCTTAGGGTTTTTCACCTAAAAGGAGAGAGATAGGCCAAAAACCTAGGTGGTTCACTTAAACTAATGCAAGTATAATGGAAATATGAATGAAATGTGCTTAGATGAGATGAAATAAATGAAAATAACTAATAAAGACCATTTATTATGAAGTAAAAAACTATTGAAATGCAACTTATTGGAAAACACATTGTGATATGCAAAAACACCTAGAAATGAAAGCAAACTGTAACAAAATTTGATGAAACTGAAAGTGTACACCTAAGATCTTGAAGGAGATTGGAAATGACATCTGGAATGCTATTGATGCTAGAAATTAAGCCTACAAGGACTCATTCACCATTCTGGGAAAATTAGTCCTAGATCTAGGAAATTGTTTTAGAACCCGTTTAAGACAAATGGGTATCCAAAACTGCAGAAAACCAAAATTAGGCCTGGTAGTGGGACTCATTCTCCATCAATGGTGAATTAGTCCACTTTTTAATTTCTAAAAAATCCAAAGGTGGAAACTGAAGTCTCTCGTCTGCACTTCGGTTCCTGACAGGTGTCCACCTCTGAAAGTCTGATTTTTGGGTCTAAAAGTGAATTTTTGTTGATATTTTGCCTTAGATAATGAAGATAAGACTTAAATTTTTTTTCAACTTGATTCTTAATGGTTTCCAAGCCTCCAATATGCCTAAATCTACAAACACACAAGACAATAAGGGAAAATGTTGAATGTTAGGGCATGGGAGTTTGCCTTGGTCAAACCCCTTTTAGGTAATTAAACCAAATGAAGAAGTAATATGAAGAAAGGAAATGAAATGAAGGGATTAATACCTTTCCATGATGATTGATCTTGTATTACTACAATAGGAAGAATCTACCCTTGAATGTTTGAAAATGCTATCTTGGTGACTTGAGATGATAAAACCCTAACTTGTTTGACTTGAGATGGAAGACAAATGATGAATGAGTTGTGAATGAGTTAAGAGATATGTAAATTAGGGTTAAGAGACTTGTACTTATAGTAAATTCATCTTATCCTCCTATTAATTGGATCCCTAAGGCCGACATGGAGGAAAATAAGACTTAAAATCCAAAATTTCCTGCTTAAACTGTGAAAATGGCCCAAATGGGACTCATTCACCATCAAGGGTGAATGGGTACCACCTAGATGGGACTGATTAACCATCAAGGGTTAATGGGTCCCATAGGGGCCATTTTGCTAGTTGGAAGGTCACGAGATAAGAAAATTAGGTTTCCAGATTGTTCTCGTTAGTTATTTGATCAATTCATGCCTTGAGATGCACAATATGGGGTAATAGGGGCCTATTAATGATGATGAAAAGATAAATTAGGGCTTGGGACAAAAAATTCAAAGTGAATGTGTGAGTAAATACACTTTACAACATTAAAATGAGGTCCACATAGCCTAGAAAGGCACAACATCCAATCTGAATGTGTAAGACACATTACAACACTAGATTAACATTAAGTTTATTTTACAAGCCTCCTAGATTGATGTGGAAATGCAATTAAATATATTTTATAATGCTGAATTAAGGGAAAATGGGTTCATTAAGTCTAGAAAAGTGTGAAATTCTTTTACAACACTTTACAACACCTTTACAAGACATTGATGAATGCATTTTATTCAATTTGCAAGCTTGTCCAAGACCTAGTGTGGATGTATAAAACACCTCACAACACTGAATCAAGACCTCATTAAGTCCAATTTATCATCAATTATTCCCCAAATCAAGCAAGTTTCCTTTTTTCTATAGTACAACTCACAATAAAGAGATGACATTTCACCTACAGTTTATTACGTAGATTCCAATTGCATGGAATTTTTACACTATATGTTAACAATTTCATTATCAAAATTATTCAAGAGTGACCATTTTATTATTTTCATAAACTACACTTTCACAAACAATCTACCATACTAGACTACAAATTATGTATATGTAAATAAGCAATTTTGTTGTGTTTGAATTTTGTATGATTACATGATTTGTCTACATTATGATATTTCAAACATAATTAGGCTTTGTTATTCTATAATGCAAAGCAATTGGTGTTGATGAGATCATTTTCAAACATTGAACAGTGATTTTTCCCTGTGCTTGGTACACCCTCTCCACTAGGGGGCTCAATGAGTATGGTAGTTTAGTCTGTGTGATCCTTTTGGAGTTACAAAATAACTTATCTTTGCTCCATTTGACAATGATAGAACTGTTAATTTCAAAGATAATAGTTGAAGAATAGGGCTATAGTCATGACCATTTTCTATTTTTGGACACTAATGCTAAGGATTGTTCTCTTCTAGTGTATATCTTTGAAGCATTGACTAATAATATTTCTAATCTTGAAGAATTTTTTGGAGAAATTGATGATAAACATTTTATAGCTAACTACATTAGGAGGAATTTTGTACTTTTGATTAATATAGAGCAGTTGTTAAAAGAATCTTGGGGTGAGTATAATTAAGTTGGAAAGAATGGCGCAAAAATTAAAAGTGGAAAATGGTAATCCAAATTTTTTCATTTGGCATGTTCCTTTCTATTAGCATTGATAGTTCTCTTTATATGAATACCTCTTTTGATTTGTAAATTAGTTATTGAAAAAGTAAAGGCTACAACTTATACATAAAGTAGACACTTCTCAAAATTGATGTTTTATCCATTGGGACTTATTATGCATATTGAAATGTGTGTTTCTATCTTTGGCATGCTTGTGTTTATTGGCACATAATGAAGTGGTTGGGTTTAGTAGTGTTTATTTTATATGTTTTATTGGGTAAAGTGAGAAAAAAATCAAAAAGCAATTAGAGCTTGCATCTCTTCTATCCAGTATTTTGCTTGAGGGTAGGAATCTAACTTAAGAGAAAGTTGTTTAATTGAACACATGTCTGATGTTCATTTTTTGACTTAATTCTTCTTCTATTCTCATATGGAGGATTATTTTATCCCCATTAATATTGATGGCTTTGTAGAGTGCACTAAATTTATATGGGATTTTTTTTTGAATCTTTATTATTTTATTTATTTTAATTGGATTTTGGAAACTCTTACGCATCTGATATCCAGGTGTGATATACCATTGCATTTTATCAATTGAGAGCCTTTGTTGTTGTTTCCTGTATTATGTATTGGATTTTTTTCTCTAATTGCATGTTTCCTTTTAACCCTTTAGTTTTCATTTTGTTGAGAAATAATATTAATTTTGTATTTGTTTTTATCATTTTTAAACACGACACTCATTCAAGATGGTTTGAGAAATTTTGTGGGGTGAAATAACAGAAGGGGAAACAAAAAGAATTGGAAATGGCAGCTATTACAACATGCCTACCATGGAATTTCATATTCCTCCTCAAAGGCTCTACCATTTCCATCACCAAGTTAAGCTTCCCTCCACACCCAATGCCAATTGTTTGAATGTTGTTAAATGGTAAGATGCATGTTAAGCCACCTTTGGTTTCTCATTAGTTAGAAGAAGAGATATTATATATCATTTGTGAGACATTTATAACCCCTTTTAATGGCATAGGTAGAATGCACTTAATTTAAAGGGTTCATGTTTTGTAGGTCTCTTGATAGGTCTTGCTTTTTAAAAAGTGCTGATGAAAAAACTCTTCATGTGCTTGACCTGTAAGATAGCTTTAACCTAAGAATTTTTTATCTTCTTCCTTTACTATTTTATATGGATTTAATTACTAATTATTGGAGCTTGACTTGCTTCATTTGATTTTCAAAAAAAAATTTAAAGTAGAAGAAATTGTCTTTGTTATTAAAACTCTCATTAAGGAAAAATTGTAGACTTATCTCTTAATGAGACATAAATATAGGTCCATGATAGATAGACATTTCTCACAACTAGGTATTGTGTGTTAGAAAATATGCGTGAATTATATTAAAACAAACACACTTATATGGGAAGTATTATAGCAAAGAATCTATCTAAATCGAACATAGTCCAACAACAAAATTATTTAAAAACTTCTCATCTTCCTCTAATATCAAATGTCCTAGTAATTTATGCTCTCAGATCTTATTCCTGCACAAATCACTAAGATGTCATCTAAGAAATGAGTAGCCTATCTAATTATAATACAAAATCTAAGTCTACATCTACATGATTGAATGATTGTTGGATGAAATGATAAAATGACATGGTGAAATGGATAGCTGCATATAAGATGTGAAAGTAAAACAATGTAAAACTAGACTAATGATAATGAAATGTAAATGATTCTACATGCTGCTAAGAAACATCTAAAGGAGTCACGATTTAAATCAAATTGACAAACTACTCTAAATGTTGAATTGCAAATGCAATACTAAGCTCTCTAAATGCTGAATGAATTCTTGCAGAGTAATATTATGCAAATGCTCCTTTGTTGAAAAGTTGTAAATGGGCCTCAATTTATAGATTTTTCCAAGGCATTGGGTGAGTTGGCAGCCATGAACGATTGAGATTTGATTTGGAGAAATCAACGGTGCAAAATGAGAAGGATGGAGAAAACAAGGAAATGATTCCCTTTAGTAAAACCATCTTGCCAAGTGTAAGAAGGAATCAATTGGAGGATGAAGCCATGTGTCTTGAAGGTTGTTAAATTGTTGAGAGTAAATATCCAATTTATGAAAATAAAGATAATTATTTTCATGTGACACATGGTGAGTTGGAGGGTGAGGTGGAAGGTAGTTAGAGAGATATGTAGAAATGTGACAAATTATAATTTAAAAATTCAGATTTAATGAGAGGGAATTAATTAGAATAAAAAAATTATTTAGATTTTTTTTATTTTAATTAAATCATGAAGAGGGTGAATTAGAATAGAGGAATTTAGAAAATAGGAACTGTAAATAAATTTGCAATTTATTTATATAGTAGAAGAATAAAGATTTCATTAATTAAATAATTAATATTTAATTAATATTTTCCAAACCAATTTTGAGTGTATACATTTTTCCCCTCTTTGAAGTGATGTGTTTACACATTACTTCAAATAAAAATTTACCAGTGTTGCTAAATTTTTTAATAATGCCCCAGACAATGATATTCAGGAGATTACAATTGTATGCCCCCTCAGGAGATAAATCGAGAAATTTGTGATGATAAAGGATTTTGGATGATTTTTGAAAATTTCAATTGATTTGTGATGATGATGATGATAAAATCCCGATTTGATGATATTCTAGCGATTTCTCTCCTCATATGAAAGATTTTAAGCTGCCCTAATTAATTGCCCCTCAAAAGAAATTAAAACAATGCCACCAAAGTCACTCCTTTTAATTACCTTTATTAAGAGGTATAAAGTGAAAAGTAATTCATTTGTGTAAATTGTAACTTGAAAATTGTTTGAAGTGAGAGAGCATTTTGGAGCTTCTGAGCAAGATGGTGATCCCTCTACAACGTCATCGATTCGAGCGGGTATGACGACATAATCGGCCTATGAGATACAGACCTCCGGTAAGAATTTTGAAACCTCCCTTTGTGATTTTTAAATTTATTTTCCACATTTTTAGATCAGATTTTTGAATTTCAATTTTTTTTAGTGCTTGCAAAGTTTTTTGCGGTGCTTAGACTAGATTGTTTTGGCACTTTTTCTAAAAATTTCAGTGCTTTAGAGGTATTCTTCGATGCCTTTAGGGTTTGTTTCGACGCTTCAGATTTTGGCGCATCCAAGGTCTATAATGGTGCTTTGAAGTCATTCATAGGTCATTTTAGGGTTTCGGTGCTTTCACCCTTTGTTCCAGCGCATCAGAGATTCTTTGATGCTTCCAATGAGATGGTGCTTTTGCCCATTTTGCCGGTGCTTCCAATGGATTCTCTAGCGCTTATGCTTGAAATGGTGCTTTCACGTGGTTTTCTGGTGCAACTGTCTAAAATGGCGCTTCCAAGTCACAAGATGGAACATCTACCTAAAATGGCACTTCCAAGTCACATGATGGCGCATCTACCTAAAATGGTGCTTTGGAGGTCTATTTTGGCACCTCCAAGACAAAATGAATATGTTTGTGATTTTCTCCTTGAATATGTGATGTTTGGTCACATAAGCCAATGTTTAGGTGTTGATGATAGATTAGATGATTTAGTGACCTCATGATAGGTGAGATACACTAATGATGATGTTGTTTTTGCCTCATGATAGGTGAGAATCAAAACAAAATGTTGATGAGATCTGATGAAAATATCAATAGGATTGATAGGTTGATTGATTGATGTTTGATTGATTTGCTAATTTGCGATGTTTGAAAATGATAGGAGACAGATTTAGATAATCTTTAGTCTTAAGAGCAATTTCTGCTAACATGGGAGATGGTTCCACAACTATCTCATGCCCAGAGAGATATTTTTGAGAGATGTGGTTTTTCCTCATTGATTGATATGCCTCGGGTTAGGATTAATTGGGGATTATTGGCAGAATTGGTAGAGAGGTGGCATAGCGAACACAACACTTTCCATTTTCCTATTGGAGAGATAACTTTGACACCAAAGGATGTGTATAGGATTTTGCGGATTCTTGTAGTTGGTGACATTGTGACCTATGATTCAATTGAGCAGGGAGGTATGGATGTGTTACGTTGGATTTTTCATGATGATTAGATTGCCAGATGCTGGATGCTGTGGCTAGAGATATTTTCCAATGATGTACCTTTGCCTTCTGTGCTTGTGAGATTTGTTGGTGGCTTCTTATGTCCCAACAAGAGGGAAAAGGGATTTTCTATCGGATGGGGTCGTACGTTGGAGCAGATGATCTAGTTTGGGACTTAGTTTGCTTGGGGATCCTATATGCTTGCACACCTATATCATGATCTACATTAGGTGGTATATTTGGGAGGAGCCAACTTGTCTGTCAGGGTTACATTACTCCAGGTTTGGGCCTGGGAGCACATTGTAGTGACACAACCATAGACAGATAGATTTTAACCATTTGGGAGGCCTTATATCTATTGTTATGCAGGTGCAATTATCTAGCATAAGCTGGAAAAACTGGAGTATTGGCGACGAGTGCTTGATGACCTGGATGCAATTACTTGGCGGCCGTATGTGGATTGTGAGTAGTGGGTAGAGGATCACTTAGAGGTTCCTTACTTCATGACTGCTAGATACCTGATTAGATAGACTCGGTATATTATTGAGAGATTCCTATTGCTGATAGTGCTAAGATAGTATGGTAGAGTTCAGGGGATGTTGCAGGGATCAACCCTTTATGCCCACAGACAGTAGGATACGACTGAGTGGGGACCGATACTATCCTATGATGTTGCATGTGACGAGTATCTGCACTTAAAACCAGTGATTTGGGATTATCATTCGGAGATCGTTGAGGGATATATGAGTGAGGAGTACATAGTATACTTTGGTCAGCATTCGTTCCCTAGAATTTTGAGTCCTGATGAGCCCATGCCAACATTTGAGGATGATGAGGATAGACCACCTAGATGGCGACGAGGCAGAGGTGACAAAGGTGAGGAGGAGGAGGGAGAGGGTGGAGATGAGCGTGAGGTTGATGATGGAGGGGATGAAAAAGGTGATGACAGTGGTGGAGGAGATGGAGGAGGTGGTGCACATCCTAGTTTTGATGCCAGAGTGCCTCACAGGAGGCAATCCCTAGTTGAAGCATCACAACAATGGGTACATATACACTTTCCCTCTCATCAACAACAGTCATAGATCACTGCTTTGCATACACAGGTTCAAATGGTTCAGGGGTAGTTGACATAGGTATAGGGGTAGCTATAGGCATAGACACAGCTGTTGACTCAGGTGTAGGCATAACTCCTATAGGTCTAGGGACAGATTCAGACTTTAACAACTAAAAGGGATGTTGCTTGATAGCAACTGGCACAGGTACAAGGCCGAGGACAAGTTGCAACATTCACCACTGAGAGAGATGCCTTGAGATGACAGGTTGAGTAGGCAGAGGCCATTACAGAGAGGTTATAGCAGGCTGCTACAGCCATGGGAGCTATAAATTATTTTAGGGAGATATGTCACACTTCACAGGAGGCTCAGTTTTATAGAGATCAATATCATGAGTTGGTCCCACCTGAGCGGCGACAAAGCTTTACCCAATCTCAGACTAGAAAATATCAGTCTTGGACAGTGAGCATGGGTGTGACATAGCCATTATGAGGGGATCAAAGAGATTCGGGTGTGGGTCCCTCAGGTGTAGCAGGGGGTACAGGTTCAGTGATGCCGACAGGTTCGGGAGGCAACGCCACATAGTTTTCATCATTTTATGTTATACCATGATGTATACACTGACTCTTGATATCACCATTTTGATGTATTTCTCGACATTCAGATATCCTTGTACATTTGACATATTTTTGAGATATATATGTAGTGATGATGATCCTATGTATTTATATGTGTTGATTTATGATGGATGCATTTACTTTCTATGTCATGTATGTTATACAATGATGATCCTATATGTTATGAATGCAATATGTGAACTATGATCCTATGGTTTTATGCAAATGTCTACATACTATTATTTTTGTATTTTTCCAATGCAATTATGTATGATGTGATGAATGTAAGATGATGTTAATGCAAAGATGGATGATTCTAACAATGAATGAATTTATATGGTCCTATGGATGTATGCTATTCATGGTGTTACCTGTGTTTTGGTATTTTATGATGAAAATATTATGATCTAATGCATGTATGGAATGAATGAATGATAATTTACATATGTTGATGCCTAGGATGCATTACTAAATGTATATGGATGAAAATGATATGATCAATGCATTTGTTTTTCTTAGTTTTTTCATAATGCAAATATATGATTGATGACCTAAATGAATTTCTAGATGATATGATAATGCTATGATTGATGTCCTAATGCTTATGCCTCAAAATGATGTTTTTGGTAATGTCAAAGTACTCAATTTGTTAATGATAGAAATAACATCAGCCTTGGAAAAATCTATAAACTCCATTACAACAACCAAATATGAATGCAACCTAGATATGCAATACTAACAATGCAATAGTGACATCCCAATGATTTATTGTGCTTATTGTCATCATTGAGCCTTTTAAAATGTTGAAAGTGAATACAAACATCGATGGTATATTTAAACCATTATGACCTGAGTACTACTTCCATGATGTTTGATAGTGCAAGTTAACACAAGCATCTAGGTATAATTTGACCAAGATGACTTGAGCACCACTTGCGTAAACAAACAAGAGTTAACCGTTTTCCTATGTGAATCTGGAATGTCATCAGTGATACTTTGTAGAGCATGTCCCACGATGATTTTCATAGTAATAATGATTAACTCATAGGCAACAAACAAAGAAAAATATCATTCTTGATCATAGCTTTTCTAGTTCTCTGACGTCCTTGAATTGCTCTTGAGAAATGATAACATCAATCATAATGCAAATAATTTGAACATTCATGTGAAAGTGTTAAAAATTGTGATTCAAAATAGCATCATCCTTGTAATTGTGATTTTTTGTTGTTTTTGGGATTTTTCAATTTTCTGATTTTTAGGTATTTTCTAAGATTTTGACCAAGATCCTAACCTAAAGACCTATCCTAGGGGCCTCAGAGGCTGATCAAAGATTAGCCTTGCCTACGTTATACACCCAGAGACCACGTAGTTTGACCGAATCGACAGATTTACAGGACCGGGATATGAACAAATGCTTAATTACAACGAACTACGATAATGCAATTCAACAAGGTGACTCTATTTTTGGCTTTTTGGATTTTTAACCTTTTTATGGATTTTCTAATGGGACAAGGATGTTTGATGAGTTTCTGATGGTGATTGATGTTCCATGTTTGATTTCACTATGATTAATGTTTTCATTGTGTTTGTCTTCCTATTGTTTGTTTGTTGGTTCAAGCTCAAGATTTGTTGCCCCCAGCGAGGTCAAGATTTTCCCCCCAGTGGAAAACGAGCCAGTTTATTATGGATATATACAATGTTCAAGAAGCTAAGGTGAGATATGACTGACACAACAAGGTATGGATATGTAGCTCAGATGAAGGATGCAGAAGGTAATGCTACCAAGCCAATGATCAACACATGTTCCCATAGAGAAAGAAGCCAGCTTGTCACAAATAATGCCTGTTGCTAGGTTTTCACCACTTGCTTTTATTGCACTTTTTTAGATTTTATGATTTTTTTGAATCTTTTTTCAATTTTTTTGTATTTTTTCCTTTTTGATTCTTTTGTATTTTTTCACTTTTTTGATTTTTTGTTATCACCAAGATGCCTATTTGCCAGGTTTTCACTAGGGTGACCATTTTTTAGGACATTTTCCAATATTTTTGGATTTTTTCAGGACTTTTTCTAAAGTTTTTTAGATTTTTTTCAAGACTTTTTCTGATGTTTTTGGATTTTTTCAAGAATTTTACAGATGTAGCAGCTGACTATGCAAAGAATTTCTTGAGATGAAGACTGTTCATGGGTTCCTCAAACTAATCCCCTTCTGGTGTGGACAACTGATATGCTCCTGAACCATACGATGATACAATGACAAAAGGCCCCAACCAATTTGGTTCAAATTTTCCTTTCTTTTCTCTATCTTGCTGATTGTGTGGGATTTCTTTCAACACTAAGTCACCAACTTGGAATGTTCTAGGTTTGACCTTGTGGTTGTAACTTCTGGATATACGTTGTTGGTAGGCTTTCAGGTGATTCACTGCATGTTGGTGCCACTCATCTAACAGTTCTAGTTCTTGCAATCTTGAGACCCGATATTCTTCATCAGAGATGATTCCTTTCAAGGAAACCCAAAGTGATGGTATTTCAACTTCTATAGGTACAATGGCCTCAACTCCATATACCAAAGCATATGGTGTGGCTCTAGTCAGTGTGCGAATACTAGTGTGGTATGCCCATAAGGCAGGGTTTAATTGGATGTGCCAATCACGTCCTACATCATTGATTGTTCTCTTCAAAATCTTTAGAATAGTCTTGTTGGAAGCCTCTACTAGACCATTCCCCTAGGGATAATATGGTGTAGAGAAGCGATGTTGGATATTAAACTTCTCACACAATTCTTGCATGTTTTTATTTTTGAACGGTCTTCCATTGTCAGTGACTATGGATTGGGGAATTCTATATCTACAGATGATGTAGTTAAGGATAATTGATGAAACTTGCTTTCCTGTGATGTTGGTTAAAGGAACAACCTCAATCCACATCATGAAGTATTCTATAGCTGTGATGATAAACTTGTGTCCGTTTGATGAAGATGGATGAATTTTACCAACAAGATCTAGTCCCCACTGATAGAATGGCCATGTGGATGCAAAAGGTTGAAGTTCCTATGTAGGTGCATGAATGAGGTTGCCATGAATCTAAAATTTTTGACATTTCTTCACAAATTGGAAAGACTCCTTTTCCATAGTTGGCCAATAATATCCTAAACAAAGAAGTTTCTTGGCTAAGGTAAGGCCACTTGAATGTGTTCTGTAGACACCTTCATGGAATTCTCGTAAAGTTATTTCAGACTCATCGCGTTCCAGACATCGTAAGAGAGTTCTGTCAAGACCTCATCAGTATAGGATATCTGCAATAAGTGTATGCCGGGTGGCCTGGAAAATGAAATTGCATTTTTGATTTCATGACAAGTCAGGTGGAAGAATGTTATCTTTCAGGTAGGTATAAATTTTACTGTAGATTGAGGTATTGGCATCAAATAGGTGATAGATAACATGGGATTTAGTATTGTCATAGGCAGGGGAGAATAGTTGTTCCATCAAGAACTCATAACAACTTCTTTTCTTTGGAATTTGTAACAAGGAAGCAATAGTAGCCATGGCGTTGGTGACTTTATTGTCCACTCTTGAAATCTACATTCAGATTTGATATCCACAAAATATTTCTTGAAATCATCTAACATTCTCTTGTAAGGCATTAATTTGTCATCCCTTGTTTGATAATCATCATTGACTTGGTTAATGACCAATTGAGAATCCCCATACACTTGTAATTCTAGGACTTTCCATTCTACAACTGTTTTGATGCCATTGATTAATGCTTCATAATTTTCCATGTTGTTGGTACAAGGGAACATTAGTCTATATGATTTTGGTATAGTATGTCCTTGTGGGGTGACAAATAAGATTCCAGCTCCTGATCTGTGTTGGGTGTGTGATCCATCAAAGTATAGTGTCCACTGTTTCGTAGCCATAGTAAGAACATCAACGTTTGGAAATTCAATGTGTAAAGGATGATTATCAGGTAATGGTGCCTCCGCCAACTGATCAATAATTGCTTGTCCTTTTATTGCCTTCCTATCTACATATTGGATGTCAAATTCATCGAGTATCATGACCCATTTAGCCAATCTTCCTATTAGGTTTGCTTTGCTGTTGAGAGGATCAATTTTAGCTATCAACTTGATGGTGTGAGTCAACATGTAATTTTGTAGCTGCTGGGTAGTGAATACTACTACTAGACAAGCCTTTTCAATGGAGGCATAGTTGATTTCATAGCCATTTAATGTCCTACTGATGTAATAGATTGCTCATTCTTTTCTTGTTGAATCTTCTTGTGCTAATAGGGCTCCCAATGATGTTTCTGTTGTGGGTGATCCCACAATAGTGGTTTACAATTTGTGGCCAAATTGGACACTAAAATTATTATTTTTAACTAAATCTTCGCATTCAAGCACCTGTACCAGCTAAACCGTGAGGAATTTGAAGATGATACAAACTAGAGTCTCGTCACATTTTGTTTGTAGATTCTAAAATTATTTTTTTTCAAAATTTTTGGAATCAGATTGTACTTCTTTTTCCATCTCCCACAAAAACTGGGTTTTTTTTCTTCAGAAAACAACATTTTAAAAAAGTGACACACACCATAAAACACAACTTTTTTTCCATGAAGGATAAAATTCTAATTCTTTAGAATTTATATTTGTAACTCCAATATCTAGTGCTTCCACTTGGTTAGATAGTTTTTATTGAATATTTTTTCTTTAATCAAGTTTAAAAGTTAAACTAATTACAATTCAGAAATAGTGTGATTATATAACGTGTAACTTTTTTTGTGTATATTGAAATTCAAATTTTCTTTTTCTATTGGATCAAGGACTTCAATATCTGGTGCATTCATATTTTTCAATTTTTTTTTAATAATTTTCTATTTTTCCACATATGCAGAACAAAGACCTTCATTTTCGATGAAAAACCTATGTTTAACAAAACTAAAAAAACAAATACATAATTAAACCAAAACATATTAAAATTATATTTGTTGGATAGCTTGTTCTGAGGGCTACTTGATTCCATTTGGGTTTGTGAGGACTCCTCCATTTTCATCCTCAACCTGAGCTTCAAAGCGTAAAAATTTAGTTTTTTTTTGTGTTTCAGGGGGAGAATGAGGAATAAGGGGGGTTTGTTCGAACCAGGGTTCATTCGAACCCCCTTCAATATGCATTTTTCTTTTGTTTTTTTGGGTGGGAAATGTGGGCCTAGTAATTAATGGGTTCGCTCAAACCCTAGTTCAGTCGAACCCCCTTTTGGTTTAGTTGAACTTGTAGGTTCATTCGAACCACTAAAATCAATTTTTTTCCATGGGGTCATTTTTTCTCAAGTTTCCTTCCTCCATCAAATTGTAAACCACTATTGTAGCAACACCCTTGTAGCAATATATAATAGTAGTGGCTTCCCTTCTGATGGTGGTACTAGAATAGGAAGATTCATTAAATATTGTTTCAAATGGTTGAAGGCTCCTTCACATTTTTCATCCCATTAGAAATAAACATTTTTATGTAGCAAATGAGTGAAGGGATGGGTCTTGTCCGCCAGCTGTGAAATGGATTTGCGGATTGATTGAAACCTCCCTTGTAGAGAATGAAGTTAACTAATGTTCTTTGGTGGTGGTATTTCCATAATAGCCTTGACTTGGGCTGGATCTACCTCATTCCCTTTTTCTGATACTATATAACCCAAGAGTTTTGCTGACGTCACTCCAAACACGCATTTCTTGGGATTTACCCGCACATTGAATTTTTCCAGTCTGGTGAAAAATTTATCTAGGATCTCCAAGTGTCCTTCCCTGGTATATGATTTGGATGATAAATCATCCACATAGTCTTCCATGAAAGTATGCATCATATCATGAAAGATTGTTGTCATGGCATGTTGGTAGGTAGCTCCTACATTTTTCATGCCGAACAGTGTAACAATCCAATAGAAGGTTCCCCATGGACAAGTAAAGGTAGTTTTATCTTGATCTTTTGGGGCTATTTTGATTTGGTTATACCCAAAAAAGCCATCCATCAGTGATAGCATGCCATGTTCCACCGTCAAGTCTACTATGATATCTATATTGGGCAGAGGAAAATCATCCTTAGGACAAGCCTTGTTAAGATCTCAAAAATTTATACAAATGCGAATGTTGTTGTTAGGATTTGAGACTAATGCTATATTGGAGATCCAATCGGCATAGTCAATGGGTCTAATGAATCTAGCATCTAACAATTTCTTCAACTCTGCCTTTACCAATAAGGCGATATGGGGGTGCATTTTTCTCAATTTCTATTTGACTAGTTTCACTCCTGGGTGTAATGATAGATGATGCATGATGAGTTATGGATCAATTCCTCACATGTCAGCATATGACCAAGCAAATTTGATTTGTTTCTCTATGAAATTTTTGAGAAAACTTGGATTTTCTTGGTTTGTCAAGGATGCTGCTAGATGGATATTCTTCACTGTCTCTTCATTTCCAATGTTCACAGATTGTGTGGGTTCAATCAAGACTTTTGATCTTTCCTAAAAATGTTCTAGGAGAATATCAATTCTTCCATCCTTTGATATCATAGAAAGGTTTTCACCATTGGATGTTCTCTGTTTTTACTTTTTCTAGATCTGACACTGCCATTGAATGGTTGTCAATATTAGATCTATTTCCAGTATTATTTATTTTGTAGCTGGAAGATTTGATACTCCCCTGTATGGAAGACTTGTTATGATGTTCATTGGTGGAATCTATTTCGGGATTGTCGGCACATAGGAAATTGACGATAGCGTCATCATTTGAAAATGTAGGGATGTCAAATGGTTCGGTTAGGTCCCAATCTATAAGCTCAGGATGTACCAAGGGTAAGCAGTCAGATGATGGGTTAAGATTGGAAATGGTAAGGGTTCAGATAGCGGTTTCTTCAATTTGTCTAATAGCAAAATTGAGGTCTAGAAGGTAACTCTCTTTTGAATTATCTGTTTCACTCCAAGTTGAATCATCTACACTAGAATCATCAAGGTGTTGCGATCCAAATTCAAATGGTCTAGAACCTAACCCTTGCCCTTCTTTGAGTAGGGATTCATATTTATGTACTACATCAATGTCCTTGTCATGACAAGACTCTTTTGATAATGAATCCCACTCATATTCATTAGAATCAGTCTCATGCTCTTCATTGGCTTGTAACTATAGGATTCTTTCAACCATATTTTCTTTTGTGTCCTCTTTATAGCCTAGTCCAATCTTGTCTTTTGGATTGATTACAATGGGTTGAATTGGTTCTATGATTCCCTCTTTTCTTTTACCCACGGGACCTTTCCCTTCATATCTCACCTTTTCCAAGATAGTGAAACCTTTTCCATATTTAGCTATTTGTACATTTGTAGTTGCTACCTAGGATTCTTCCTCATCTTTATAAACCCAGTTTAGAACATCATTGTCTTCTGCTTCATCAAACCTAGTGCTTTCTTTTATGAACCATCCATCAAATTTGGTAACTGGTTGTGGGGTCTGCTGTGTTGATGTGGAGGGTTGTTTATAATTTTTTCGAGAAGAAAAGTGTGAAAGACATAGGGACTGTTCAAAGAAGTATTCACCAACACATTTGTCTTTGACTTGGACTTTTTCATCAAATTATTTTGACAAGGAATTCAATTGGGCTTCAAGCTTTGAGTAGGTGGATGGAGCAACTTCTTCTTCTCAGACTATTTAGACATGAAACTGGATTGACTGTCATGATTTGTGGAAATGACCAATGGTTTGGATGAGGAACTTGACTGGCTCTGATCATTTGAAGTAGTGTGAATGGAAGATTCTCTATTGTGAGGGACAAAGATATCCTGGACAAATTTTAGTGTATTGCAATACTGAGGACTGTTTGAGTTAGTCGAGATGGTAATTTCTTGGCCACCACAAGGAAATTTTAGGCATTGGTGGTATGTTGAAGGGACCGCTTGCATTTCATGAATCTATGGTCGACCCAATAGTATGTTATAGGTCAGATCCTTGTCTAAGACTTGGCATCTATTACATCTTTCTGGATTGGTCCCACTTGAATAGGTAGGATGATTAACCCATTTGAATCTCTTTCCTCATCATCATATGCTTTTATTGTAATCTTTTTCTTTGAATAAATTGCATTATCAGAATATCCCAAGGCGTGGACAAGTTTTAAAGTACATATATTCAGGCAAGCTCCCCCATCTATTAGGATGTGTTTGGCACGATGTTTATGGATTAGGACTTCAATATGAAGAGCAACATTGTGGGGATTAGAAATGGATGCGTCATCATTTTCGGAAAAGGATAGGCAATGGGGTGCAGTTAAATGTCCCACCATGGCTTTGAACTTACAAACTTCTAGATTTGTTGGCACTGTTGTGTCCGCCAGGGCTTTTTCCAAGATCTCTTTGTGGGCGGGCAAATTTTTGAGCAATTCCAATATTGATATCTATACAGGGATCTTTTTTAATTGGTCCACTATGTTATATTGATTGGGCGATGCTATGGATGTTTTAGATGAACCTCCTTTTAAGACATATTTGGCCTGTGCTTTGGTGGTCGCATTCACTAGTATGTTGTCTTGTTTCCCATTTATTTTTATGACATTGATTTGAGTATCATTTGCATTCATGTTTGGATAACAATGTCTTGTTTTTGTTTGATTGGAATGTCATAGGCCATATTATCGTTTGTAGTAATGTCTTGGCGATCATTGGTTTCAATGGTATTCATTTGTTTTTCATTGTTGAGATATGATTTATGACAGTATCATGGACATAGTTCACATTCTTTTCCTTGTTGTTCATCGTAGAGGACTCCCCTTTTGTTTATCTATAGATGACACTATCCACAACAGATATTCCAACTTTGTATGCATTATTGACAAATTCTCTAAGTCCTGATGAAAGTCTCCACTAGCCTGTGGAGACGACTCTATCACCTTGCAAAAAATGATAGAGCTTCTGCTTCTGTCTCTTGGTAAGCCTTTCATTTTGTTTTCTACTTTACTTGGTTATTGATTTTTGAAAATATTCTTCATTATGTTATTGATGCTTCTTCTGTAGTTCACATTATGTTTACATATGAGAACTTGACATTTAAATGTTGTGACATGTATTAAATAAATTTTCATTAATTATTTTCATTTTTACAAACTAAACATGAAAATGTACTATACTAAGCAAGTAATTTGATATGAATTCCTTGTCTCTTCCTCCCTCTGTCGATTAATCATGTTTCTCTCTAGCTCCCTTCACCCACTTTTCAATTTTGATACTAGTACCTTTTCACTGGAATACATAGATATATGCTTCTACATATATACATAAGTATATTTTTTGTGCATTCAACCTAAAGAGTGACAATTCCCAAGGATTTGATTGATAGATTCATCTTGCTAACATCTATTCCAATCTCTATTCTCCAATCCTATGCCTCCCATGGTTGAAGGAGTTATGACAATCATCCCCCTTGCATGGTTGCTCTATTCATTGTTGGAAGATATTGATGCTTGGGGAAATAGGATTGGTCATCTCGAAGAATGGCTAAGACTATCTTTATTCACATGTAAATTGGAGCAACCCAAGATTAATACACTAGTTAGAATTAATATTTCAATCTACTAGTTCTTTCATTTTAGACTAAGATGCTAACAATGGATCTGAAGTTATGCTAGAGAATGAAGCAAATGAATTAGAAAATAATTTTTTTGAATGCAATTACAATTATAACAGAGTCAAGTTGTTGTGGATTTGAATTATAACATCTTACCAAATATTTTGGAACATTATAACTAATGGATTATGATATTTATTCATTTTTCATGTGTTGATTTCAATGTAATAAGTAATTATGCATTAACAGGTTTTGTAGAACTATAATGACAAAACAAATACCACCTCATTACCACAATCTCCACAACCTATCACTACACCTAGAAGTGGTAAAAATCCAAGTGAGATTTGACAACGTTGTGGAACCTATGATTTTGAACTATAGTCCAGAAGGGAAATGAGGCAAGTGATCAATGTAATGTTAAAGGCATTTTGAATTTTTTTGCTAGGTAAAAATTTAATGAAATTGGCATGCTATCATAAATTGGAGTCTTTATTTGGCACAGTTGCCATCCTTTCAGTCTTTTGAATAGTGCAATTAAGAAGTGATTGGAAAGCATATGATTTCAATAATTTCACATCATTTTTTATTTTCCTTATTGGGCACGTTCTTGGAACTAGCAGGGGCACAAAATGATACATAGGTTGATTGTAATTTTGTTATGGTTTCAAGGTATCACCTTAATACAACTTCCTTACTAGAATTCAATGCATTTTTCTAGATTTCTAGGTAACATGCTTGACATTTCAATCATTTTGAGACATGAGATGGTATGGGTACATGGGATTATGTTAATACATATTGACTAACAATTATATGGTTTTTGTTAAGAACTTAGCATATCTATTTTACTTTTTCTCCTTTGGGGTCCGAAATTGGATGCCTAAGGGTATGATGCAAATGAGCCAAAGTTCTATTGGGTTGGCCAAGTTGGCTTTAACTGTGTAAACCCATATGAGTTCAAGAAGAATAGAGGGAGTCAAAAGCTTTAGTAATTTTTGTTAAGTGCCACTGCATGAAGTAATATCAATATACAAAAGGTTTTATATTATATTTGTTGGTTGAGAGAAACTTAAGTTAGAGAGCACTTAAACATTCTTAGAATAGTTATGCTAGCGAGGTCCTAGGCTTCAATCAAGCATTCTATTCATGGTGTATACTCTCATTAGAAATGACCATTTTTCATTTTGATTATTGGTTTTTAATTCTAGGTCTAGAGGCGATTTTGTGAAAATTCAATATACTTTCCCATTTCATTGTTAATATTTTTATTTTAGAAGAATTTAAGATATGCTAACTATAAATCACTTCTCTCCATGGTGCCATGTTGAATTTTTTTACATCTTAGGTGTTGAATCTATGTTCCAAAACTTCATCCATCGAATCTATGTTAAAAAATTCATTCAGTCAAATGTATCTATGCATTTTGGGATAAGTCCATAGCCTCTTCCAAATATCCCATTGTGGCAAAAGAAGGCAGGACATTGGCAAAAATTGTGAAATTTGGCATTACACATACTAATGGAATTTTCTTGAAAGCTTCTTATTCATTTTCTTGAATTTTTTTTGTGTATATTCTGCAATCATGGCATTCCATGAGAATTGAAGCATGTACCCTTCAAAATATTATTGGTTTCCCCTTATTTTGGATGTTCTACTTGAGGGACCTTATGTAAATAACTTTAAATAATTCTGCTTTTATTTGAGGCCAAGCTATGTGCTTTTGGCATGAGGATTGGTGCATGTATTGAAGTATTATAGAAAAATAAAGTGGGATATTATTGTACCTGGTAAAAAATAGATATACCTAGCTGTATGACAACTAGACCAATAAAAACCAACATCCTTCTATCTTGGTCTAGAACAAGAGCTTGAAATAGTGATCCAATATTCATTAATACATTATGGAGAAAGGAAATCTATCATCTATTATAATACAATAGTCATGGCAAACATGTATGCAAAATGTAGAAACATACAAAAGGAATGTGGAACAAACTTCCCCAAGAAATATAAAAACATGCATGTGTTGCATAAGCAGTGTGGAAAAATATATCAAATAAATACTTTCTTGTATGGGGTAAGTTAACTAATTGACAAAAAAAATCTCAAATAAAGAGTAGTTTGCATGTGTAGGAATAATATGCAAGCCCCAATTTATGTCCTGATCTACATAAATATTTATACATACATAAATATAATACTAGTTTCTAGAAATGGTGTATATATACATACATATATGTGTGTGTGTACATATATATGGTACAAGATGTTTGAAACTTAATTTGGTGATCATCATGTTATCATGGAAGTTCCTTATATGCACTTGGAGCTTTGGCACAATATGGTTATTTATGCAAGTACAAAAGGTTTTCTATTAATAGCTTTGCCCATAAAAATTAAAACTATTGTCTATACAAAAAACCCCAATTTCTCTTCACTTCAAAGAACAAAACTACCCTTCCATCATTTGACAAGAATTTCATAGTGGGCCTTGTATTAATTTAAGTGAATAGTTTTTAATAAATTAGTACTAGTTACACTTTTATGCATTTATAACATCATTATTTCAAATATATTAAACTATATTAGTTTAAAATAATATAATTATTTAAAAATTATAACTAATATTATTTATTAAATTATGTATAATTTTTAATAAATAATATACAAAATAGCTAATATAATTAATTTTAATTATTAGTTTGAGTTATTCTATTAATATATATTTTTATAAGAATAATCACTTTTTTCAAAAGAAGACTTAAAAATGTACAATAAAATAAATTAATAATATAATATATGGATTTATAATTTTATACTCATCTATCTAATAAATAAAATTAAATAATCTTAAGTAAAAAATAGTTCAAATATTTGAAGATATTTTTTAGATAATTGTAAGTTATTTGCATGTTTTATGTTTTATTGAACAAACATATTTTTAACTAATCCTATTTTTAATATATCAATCTAATTGAATAGAACTAGTTGTAGATGGTGGTAAATATGATTTTTTTTTTTGAATTGTAGCATAAAATAGAAATTATATTTTAATATATATAAAAAAAGAATTGTAGCACAAAATTGAAATTATATTTTTAATATATCAAATCTAATTCAATAGAATTAATTGTAGATGGTGGTAAACGTGAAAGAAAAAATAGTACAAAATAGAAGAAAGTTGATAGCACATAAGAGAGTCCAAATAAAAACTCTTCAAAATTGTCTAAATGAATCTATTCAATAAGATTCATTGCAATATAATTTCTTCGCATAAAGATAAAAATAATTAAAAGTTCAAAGTAGCAATTGCATGTATTTCATTAGAGAAGGGTAAAGTGGGATCAATGAGAATCCACTTTTGTGTGCTTTCTTGTGGTATCAAAGGGTCAAACAAATAAAAATATTTTTTTCCATGAGCTTTTCCATAAATGAATATCTTGTCACCACATATTGTGGCAGCTTGAAATTGAAATTCAGGAGGATATGGTTCACATTTACTCAATTGGTTTTCAAGATAATCATACTCTATGACTTTGTTGCGATGAAAATAATATAACTTGCCAAATGCAACCACAAAACGTGAATGTAAGTTGATGCCAATACATATCTTGGTTATTGTTGTCCACACTCGTACATTAGGCTCATAAATTTGTACATCCCCAAAATACCCACAGACCACCAAAATTTTTCCTTGAGTGAAACCGTAATGACAATCACACACCCTTCTATTCATGGGAGGAAGAAGCTCCCACTTATTTTCCTCTATATTGTAAACTGTTGCTTGACATAGATCATTTGCATGGCTACGAAAACATCTAGTAATATAAATAAGGCCTTTCTCAAAGTCTACCACATAGGAGAAATCAAGGTGTCCATGAGGAATATCGCCACTACATGTCCATTTACCTACATTAGTTATAAAAAATATTTCTTCAAATTATATTCTCAAAACTTATAAATAGAAAGGTTTGAAAATTATTTATTATTTAGATAAAATATACTTTAACATATTCGTTTAAAGATTGTAAGGGAATACTAGAACGAAAATCATAGATAAATATAGTTCCATGCATGTAGTGGTTTTGATCTAAATGAAATCTTATGATAATAAATTTGGGATAGACTGGAATAAAGTGAGAGTACTCTGAAAACTGTAACAATTGATTTGAAATGGGAATGAAGCTTTCATATGAATTTTGGAGAGGGTCATAAATAAATGATCTCCATCCATCTTTCTTTAGATTCTCAATGGTTACAACAAAGTCCTGGCACATACCAAACCTCTTTCTGTGTTGATAGAACAATAAACTATTTATAATATTTTTCCATTTTTTACAAATAGTTCTAATCTTGTATTGTGATGTCAATTGCACCCTTTGTAAGCATTCTTTACTAAGATCATTTGAAAGAACGAGAATGATTTCCATTACCACTCTCCTTCCTCTATTGCTCTTATAAGATTGAGTATAAAATAAACAAAGTATTAATTTTGATTTTTGTATATTAAATACAAGAAAAAAAATAAAAAATAGAAGAATATAAAAAATCTAATATATATGAAAACTAGCACAACAAAACAATATCTAAAAATATATAACTAAATACTAAAATTATATCTTTATACTATGATATCATATGAAAAAATATTATAATATATATATTTTGATTTCAAAATAAAAATCTAAATTTTGAAAAGAATGATGGATGTGAGAGCTTCTCAATTAAAAGGGAAAAATGACTTGTAAATTAAGTACAAGCTTCTAAAGTATTTTTTCTTAAAGGAAATAAGGGTCACCATACCTCTTATATAATATTTTTTATTTAAAAAATGAGTTAATGACAAAGTGGTTTATAGCTTACCACGATCTAGCTTGTTGTTACTATATATAGTATTAAATAACATATTATATTAAAATAATATATGTTTAATATTTATTTTATATATAATTTTATTAATATATTAATTTATATTATATTAATATTAATTTTCTATATATATTTATATATTTTTAATTTTTAAATATGTATTTATTAATTTGTGGTTTTTTTAGATAAAAAGAATGATTATAAATTATAAAATAGAAAAAAAAATGTATATGTAATTTTGTAATATATAATTTTTAGTTTCTGTCAAGGGAATTATAGGCAACTCCTGTTGTTTAACTAGTTATTAATAACTATGCTTTTACTAAATGAGCATTCAATTTTTTTCTATTTAACAAATATTTATCTATTATTAAAGTATAAATGCACATTTTATACCAAAATATATTTGAAAAATAATTTTTCTTAAATATTATTGGCTCGAAACTTTTGAGCTTCCCGACTCCATTATCACAGTTTACAATATTATTAGATGCAGAAATGGGCTTGTTATCCTAACGAAAACTTCCTCATCCAAGAAATGCAGAAATCGCAGCAGGAACTAAAACTCTGTGCATAAAAACCCACTTCGACTTCACCCTAATCTTTCAAAAGCTTTCCCAAGAAACAATGGCTTTAAAATCGAGATTTCCAATCCTCTTTTCCCTCGTAATGTCGATCTGTTGCTTTTCAGTCTCCGCAGAATGTCCTCTAAACTTCAAAATATTGTCAAATTTCTATAATGCCGAAGTTACAGACCTCACTGAACAATGCCAGGCAGCACAACAGGGCCTGCATTTAGCTAACATATACTGAAACATTAGCCAACATTTGAGATAGTTCAGGTTCTTATTTACAGGGTTCTTAAAAAAACACAGCACAGTTAGAGTTGCTCTTCTGGTATATCTCACCACTTATGTTTACTTGTCTTCTATCATTCTGTTAAATGTATAAACTGTCTTTTGCACATAATTTTCCATTGTTTTACTTTTAGCATGCGTATTGTTTCCAAGGGTTTACACAAGGGTTTAACTTTTTAAGATAGTGTCCAATGTTTGGGTTGAAATGATATGGGGCGTTGGTTCGATTTTTTCATGGGATGGCTATTTGATGTTTTTATGAGTTTATGATGAATTGTATTTGTGTGCGGGACATATGGGTACCAGTCAGAGAAAAATGCTTTGTTCAGAAAGAATATGGGTGGGTATGGTGAAATTTCTAGACACTACGAACCTGGTATGGAGTCCTTGTAAAGTAGGCCAGATCCTATTGATAGATGTAATGGAAAGAAAACCAGGAAGAATCAGTAAGAATCAGTAGGAGAATCTGTGTATTGTAACCCTTGTAAAGGCTTTCTGTATACTAGTCTGTCTTCAGTTAGATAAAAATTGAATTGGGTTCTCACCTTAATTGGGTTCAGATTGTTTTGGAGCTTGATCTTTCTCGTGATGCTTTATTTTTAGTGGAAGCTTATTGAATGGATGCTTACAAATAGGAGGTTGAAGATTTCATTTGGGAAACATATTTTGATCAGCATGCCTATGTGGTTTGACATACTTGTGTCATGACTGTGTTTTTGAACTTCCTTCTGTAAGAGACCCTTGCCTATGCAAACTCAATCACCAGTGGCCACAGGTTGATTTTACATTGCTATAGTAGCGCACAATTGTTGATCTCACTTTAATAATCATTACTTTAGTATCCTGCAATAGTGGATATTACAGTACTTTAGAAGCCCGCAACGGTCAATCATATATTGCTTTAGCAGTCGCCAATTATCAGTTCTTCATTACTTTAGTAACCTTCAATGGTCAGTCTTACATTAGGTATATTAGCCCTCATAGGTGTTTCCTCTTTTGCTAAATTCACCTCGGACTTGCTCCTAGCCCCAACCGTATAGACGTGCAACATGTGGGGGATTTTTTTTATAGTTTGTTGTTTGATGCTGAACACAAGTGCCCCAGTTTCTTTTGGAAATCATTTTTATAATTAATGGTTGCCCTGCTACCATGTTTCATTGTAATTGCAATATTTTTACTTGGTATTTCACAAACAGGAGTTTGAGAAATTGGATTCCATTTTTGGTTTGTTTTGGAAAAATCATTATAGAATGCTGTTTTCTGTGTGTGTAAATAAATCTTGAAGAGGCATTATCTATTTAACTTAATATATCTTTGGGAAGCTTAAATATACTAGCCTAATTTAGTAAGACAATGTAATTTGCAGGTCTGTCCAATGCAATCGATGAGCAGTTTCTAAAAGAATCATTTACTGAATTTGGTGAAATTACTGAAGGTATATACTTTTTAGCTAAAACACTGAAGGTATGAAACTTAAGTTGGCTTTCTTTTTCCTTATAGTAATCGGGGTTATCTACTTCCTAAAGTTACTCTTTTACCCAACTCTTTTTCTTAATGCTCTGCAGCAAGAATTATTTATGACCGGGACAGTGGTAGGGCAAGAGGCTTTGGTTTTATCAGCTTCACTTCTGATGAGGCAGCTACTTCTGCCTTAGAAGGCAAGGATGGCAAGGTGTGATGTCTATTATGTATACCTTGCTGCACACTATTACATTTACTGCTGGAAATTATGTAGTATGGGTTATTAATTGAAGATTTCTATCATAAGTCAGACATGAATATTGATGTAAGAGTCTCAAATCTCTATTGCAATAATAATTTAATCATTTTCACACTTGAGTAAAAACTGTATGTTAATTCCTTTTTTCAGCAACTCAGCGGACGAATACTGCATGTTAATTATGCTAATGAAAGAAGAAGTGGCTACGGAGGTGGTGGCTACAGTCAGAATGATGGTTATGGAAGTGGAGGTGGCTACAAACAGACTGCTGTATATGGAACTACCACTGCCTATAGCCAAAGGAACAATGATGATCAGTCTGGAAATGGAGGCGGTTATAGTCAGAGCCAGAGTGAATATGGAACTAGTGATGGTTTTGGTGATAATTATGGACATGGAAGTGGTACTGTTGGGATGGTCGATGGTGGCGCAGGATATGATAATGAACCTGGTGATAATGTTGGCAATATGGGCAATGGCTAATAACTAATAAGTTGTTCCTTGGCCATTTTTGCAGTTTTTCCATAATTCATAGGGATATCAAGGCAAGCGACATTCTTCTGGATGATAATTTTGATGCCTGGGTTCCAGATTTTGAGCTTTCCAAGTTTACTCCTGAGGGTGGGACTCATATGAGCAGCAGAGTCACTGGCACGTGTATGTTGCCTCAGAGGAATGCAATCCATGGGTAGTTAATAGAGAAAAGTGTTGTCTGTGGCTTTGTGGTCGTACTTTTAGAGCTTCTGAGTGGTAGAAGGGCTCTCCTTTCAAACGCCTGGTTGCAGCCACTGCACATCACTGATTGGGCTTCGTCGCTTGAGAGAAAGGGCAGCAGTTTGGAAGTAATTGAAACGGACACGGAGGATCCAGGCACACCGGAACCGATGGAAAGGTATCTCCTGATTGTTTTGCTATGTGCTCATCCATAGTTGCGTTGCAGAGAGAGTATAGATCAAGCATTGAAAATTAAGGAGAGCAATCTTCCTCTGCTTCATATTCCAGATTGTTCCCTTCTACTAAGAAGATATTGAGAGTTCTGCTAGCACTAGTGGCTCAGGGAAATACTCAAGTGCTTCAGGATATCAATCTTACATCACAGAGAAGAGTTTCACCACTTTCAATTCTCAGTATGGTCGCTAACATTCATCTTATCATCCAAACCTGAAAACAGTGGTTGAAGCTTTTATTAAACTCTATCTTGCAGTGCTGTGGATGACAAACTCCAAGCTGCTCAAGTTATCACAGATTTGGAAGATATTGAAATGTAAGTTGTCTGCATATTGAAATGTAATTGGTCTGCTAGAAATAGTGACTCATGGCAATTCTCAGTGCTTCAGGATACCAATTTTACAACACACGTAATAGTTTCGCTGCTTTAAAGTTTGGTGTTTTTCGGCCTTGTTGGGAATAAAGTGATCTACCTACCACATACTGATTTTGATGTGCTTGGTTCCCAGCTGATTTGATCATGTGGAGGGAAACTTCAAAATATGCTTTTATATTTGAATCCGGCTCTTTCTGTGTTATTTCTTCATTTTTCACTGATGATTTGATACTTCTTTGAAATGAAATATGCAGATGACTATTGTCTGACATCTGACTTTCTATTTTTTGTTTTTTTTTGTTTTGGTAGTTTTGTGACCATTGTATCATACTTGGCACTCTTTCATCTGGCATTAATATTCTTCGATGGATCATTTATTCATAGGTAACATTCTTCCATTTCAATTATTCTATTGTGTAAATGCAATCCTCATCTATATGATAACGAATTTGAAATTGAGATTTGTTTTATGTACAGAGAGTTAGTTGATCAAGACATTAGTTCAACAAACTAGAAATGAGTGAAGCAGATGCTCTTCGTGTCATTCGAGTGATTCTTCCTCTTGTCAACGTATTGGTTGCAAAAATTAGAGAACTTTTTTCAGGGATCCATCAACCACTTTAAAGGTTCTTTTTCTTTCTCACTTGGAGATATAGGCATTAAAAACATTAATATCATTTTGTCATAATTGTTTGCTCTTAGAGTCCTATTCTTCAATTTGATATTAGTTTGCTCTACTCTAATTTAGGTCTCCTCTTAGTGCACCAACTTTGTGTTGAATGTCATGGATATATTCAATTGGACCTTGATAAAATTGATGGATTTGAAATTCTTCATGTGTTTTTGTTCATAATTATAGATTGTTGTTTATTTGCAATTGGCATATGTTCTTTGGCTTCTAGCTGAATGTGGTCACATGGTGACAAGGTGAACATTAATCGGACTTGGTATTTTCTATAACAAATTTACCCAATGCTTGGATCTAGAAAATGTGCTTTTATGCTTTAAATTGAAATTGCTTCCTTGTGATTGACATTGGCAACATCTTGTTATGCAGGGTTTTTTGTTATCTTCATTGTCCCTAAACTCTACTCTGGCTACTCTGCCCAAGTGCATGGATATGGTATTTTCATGTTATGTATTTAATGTTTTATTCTTATGCCTTAAACCAGGTTTGATCTTCTGATTTAGTCTCAATCAATGGATATTAGGGAATTACTTGTTGCTTCATTGTTGGGAGGCATGGAATGCCTATACCCATAAGAAAGCAGTGCTGGCTGTTGTAGCTGCTCTTGCGTGGAACTTATCCTTAGTTGCATCCCATCTATTAGGGGGTAGGTTTTGACAACTACTAGCTTTTGTTTAGGTTGCATGGATTTATTTATAGTAGATAAGCTGACTCAAAATTTTTACTTGTGCAACTTTCATTTTGACTGTTGCTTTGCAACTATATCAACAATCTTTGAATGCAGAACTAGATAGTCAAAATGAATTTCCTCCACCAGAAGATGTCCAAGATGGGGAAACAAATGCAAGAGATATTAAACAATTATAGAACAATTTTGTTGTATTTTATATGCTTTCAACCATCCTTGTTTCAATCATCTTTTTTACAACCTTGAGCTAAAAACATTGTTTAATACTGATGTATAGTTGATGACATTAGTTGTTTCATTTATACTTTTAATTTTTATTATACATATATTATATGTTGATGTAATCCCAAACTACAGTTATAAATGTCAATGCTCATAATTAGAATAAAACTTTCTTTTTATGTACCTATTATTTATTTGTTTTATCAACATTGTTGTTAAAACTTATCAAACACAACAAATTAAAACATAGCTCTTGTTTAATATGTTATTATAATTATAGTTTATTGTATATTTTGAATTATAATTATTTTGTAGTTTTTTTTAATAACATGGGAAGAAAAAATAATAAGAAGTTATTTGTAATCATTTTTTTCCTTTTTAAATCTATAATTTTTGGTTTACTTGTTTATTTGGTAAATAATATTTTGTTTTAGGTTTGTAAACTATTTAATTATCAAATATGAAATGAACATATGAATCAAAAAATTAATAGATACATATGAACCATCATACACAAAAAATATAAAAAACATATATTTAATGTAGGGAAAATCCTAACGTAAAACAACTTACAAAAGTTATCATATATAAGAGAACTTACATAAATATTTATAAAAATAAATAATAAATCCTTGGATTAATCCCTTTCTTTCATCTTCCAAATGGTCTCTCAATCCTCTTACTCTTAATGATAATTAACTATTCCAATCCTCAATGAAACATTAGTGTTGGAATTCCCTTAAATATATAGAAATAAAGTGAGCAATAGTCATATTGAAAGTTATCACACCTTTTCAAAATACAACATTAATATTAGTTAATAATTTAATAAATGTTTTCAAATTAATTGAATTATTAACTAATTAAATATTTATTTAAGTATACTTAAAAACATATATATAACATAAGATTTTTATTATTTGAATTCTAATATTGTAAATATTTTAAAGGTTGTTAGTCCCTTAATAGCACTATGTTCTAACAAATTTACTAGTTAGAAATTTAATATATCTAATTACTAAATAAAGTATCAAAAAGTATTAGATATTAAATTAAGGGTCTTCACAAATAATACTAATAAAATAACTCTATAATTATGAGTATTATTAACTCAAATATTTTTAATATATAGAGATATCAACTTTGAAGTACCTATACAATATAAATATATATTAAATTTTAAATTATTATACATTTAATTACAACAACAAATTATTACAGCTCACAAATTAATTATACCAAATATTTATGATAAACCTAAATTAATATTGAATAATAAATTCTAATTATTAATGATTAAGACATACAAATTATCATAAATTTATTAAATAGAAACTTAAATATTTTTCTAATCATAACTTGGTAAAATTATAGGTAGGCTAGTATAACAATACTATATCTTTATAACTTCTCCTTTTATTAAAGTTTTAAATTATATTATTAGTTCCTCCATGAAAGAAGGCCTGGTTTTTAACTAGTTATTAAATGCTTTAATTTGATCTAGTCAAAATTCAATATTTTATTTTCATAAAGTCTACTTTAATGTTTTAGTTTCTATATATGAACATTTTTTATGTTAAGAAATACAAAATTATTTTTCCTTCATTCATGTTTGTAGCCATACAAAATGTAGGGAATTTGGTTGTATAATAAGACTATTTCTAATGACATGCAGACTAACTTATTTCAATTTTTTTGGGTTAATTTTTGAAGACATTTTCTCCTTAAAATATGAACTATTTTTCCTAGATTTTTTTGACTATTATTTATTTACTTTGTTAAGGTAATTTACTTCCTCAACATTATGTCAATATTATATTATGGTGTGATGGTTAAGTTGGGGTGTACATGTTGAGAATTTATTGAAAGATGAACAAAGTGTAGATGAAGATGCAAAACAAAGTATAAAGAAAGAGAACAGAATACGCAAGAGATGACACCGATATTTTATCATGGTTCACTGTTAATGGCTACGTCCACACTAAGAGCAAAGAAATATTTTAATAGCAACTACCAAATACAAATGATATAGCAGCAAATATAAACATGTATTGGAGAAGCTGAAGAGTCAACAATTGGCAGGAAACACAAAGTGTCTGTTGGGCTTCAACGCTTAACAAATCTCCCACTTGAAGTCCAATGGATGCTGCAACTCGCCAACCATTCCCCTACTCTAAAATTCACTATTACTTCTTCTTAACCAAACCAAGATAAGTCCTAGCACATTCAAACTTCTCTTTGCCAACAACTTTGGTGAAAATATCCACCAGATTGACTTTTGTGTCAATTTTTACAACTTTTAACTTGCCCTCTTTAACCACTTGATGAATGTAATGAGCATGACGGTCAATGTGTTTGGAACGCTACTGAGATGAATGATTGTGAGCCATAAAAATGGCACTACGACTATCACAAAATAGAACATACTCACGTTGTTGACATCTCAAATCACTAAACAACAGCTGTAACCAAATCATCTCCCTAGCACCTTCAGAAAGAGCCAGATACTCAGCTTCAGCAGATGAAAGAGCAATAGAATGTTGAGGCCTCAAGACCCAACTAATGGCTGCACTAGCAAACAAGAAAACATAGTAAGTGGTAGACCATCGTTTATCCAAATCCCTGCCAAGATTAGAATCAGTGAAACCTTGCAGTTGAAAATTATTTCCACCAAAACACAAAGCATAATCAACAGTACCTTTAAGATACCTTAAAATCCATTTAACTGCTTCCCAATGAGACTTTCCAGGATTGCTCATGAACCTGCTCACAACTCCCACTGCATGAGAAATGTCAGGACGAGTGGAAACCATGGCATACATAATACTGCCAACTGTAGGTCTATAAGGAATGCTCTCCATAAAATTTGTATCCTCTTGTGTTTTTGGACACAAATCAGAAGACAAATGAAAATGAGCAGCAAGAGGAATAGAAACTACTTTAGCATCAGCCATACCAAATCTATCTACTACCTTGTCAATGTATGCCTTTTGTGATAACATGAGTTCTTTCTTTCGTCTATCTCTTGTGATCGTCATTCCAAGAATCTTCTTGGCTGCGCCTAAGTCTTTCATAGCAAACCATGTAGCTAATTGCACCTTCAACTCAGAAACAATCCTCTTACTAGTATCAGCTACCAACATGTCATCTATGTAGAGCAAGAGAATAAAAAATTCACTAGTAGAAAGCTGCTTGTAATAAACACATGGATCCGATTCACACCTGACAAAATTGTGCTCAATCATGAAGCAATCAAACTTAATATACCACTGTCGCGGGGCTTGCTTGAGCCCATACAAACTGCGCTTTAGCATGTAGTAAAGATGTTCTTGTCCTTGGTGTTTAAAACCTTTCGACTGCTCCATGTACAACTCTTCATCAACATCACCATGTAGAAAAGTTGTCTTGACGTCCAACTGGTCAAGTTCAAGATCCCAAACTGCAACCAAACCCAAAACTTCCCGTATTGTGTTCATTCTCACAACTGGAGAGAAAATATCATTAAAATCAATGCCTTTCTGTTGAGCATACCCTTTGACAACCAGCCTGGCACGATAAAGTTTCTTGCCTGCATCCTCTTCTTTCAACTTATTCACCCAATGATTTTTCAAGGGGCTTCGATTAGGCGGAAGCGACACTAAATCCCAAGTGTTGTTAGCCTACAATGAAGTCATTTCATCTTGCATTGCATCATGCCATTTATCAGAATCAGTTGCTTGACAAGCTTCTTTGAAAGTAGCTGGTTCAGGTTGATCAGAAATTAAAAGCTCAGGCTTAGCCTCTTCTGAAAACAATAACTCATAATCAGAAAATTTAGGACATCTCTTCTCCCGGGTAGACATCCGTAACTGAGGACCCTCTTGTGGAAAATTAGAATCATCCAAATTCATTCACTGTAGTTTATTTTGAATACTTGTTACCTCATTTTGCAAAACACCTCTATTCAAAACATGTTCTTCATGACTGTGCTTTTGTATATCCCCTGACGACAGAATCCCCTGTGCCAGGTTTCCAACCGTCTGCCCCTGCATACCAACCAGCTGATGTTGAGTTGGTGAATGTAATACCTGATGTTGTATGGACTGCGCATCAAGTGAAGAGGCTAAGCACTGTTGGAAATAGGATGCCATTTAATTGCAAGTCCTAAACATTAATTATTTCATGTATCTCCTAGATTCTTGGAATGTGTTCAACAACACTAAGATTAGGATGAGATTAATATTTGATGAAATAATCATGATTATTGACATTTGTAATTAATTCTAAATGTAAGAAGCATGTGAGGGCGTCCATAGCGAGTTCCTAAATAATCGGGACACATGGGACACTCACATGGTAAGGTGAAACTCACCTTGTGTCTAGTTAACTATACAGGTAACAGTTAACACTTCTGAATGCATGTAAAGATCCTAGGAGTTAGGATTTGATGTTTGCATGCTTGAAGTTCGCTTAAGTTCAAATCAGTTAAGTTAAGTTAAGTTGTTAAGTTCAATTCAAAATCAGTTTAGTTTAGTTTAGTTTAGTCAGTCAAGTTATCTTCACATGCCATGCATGTTGCATGCATGTTGGTTATTTTGAGTTGCATGTTGTTAGCTTCAGTTAATTTGTAATGCATGGCTAATAACATTGAGTTGTATGACAGATAACAGGGACTACCTCCAGTTAACAAGGGATGACCATTCTTTGGGAATGGTGTTGAGTAAATGTTTCAGTTAACTATAAAGCACTTGAAGCCAACTTGGGCGCCCAAGATGCTTTATTGGAATTACCTCTCATGCATGATAAGATATTTCTGAAGGCTCAGTTAAGTAGCTTTACTTAAGGGCGCCAACTTTGAGGAAGAGCTTTGGAATTATCACCGAAGTGAAGGAGAAGTTGTAGCTTCAGTTTGGGACACCCAAATGCATGAAGCACATGTTGTAAGCTTTATTCTTCAATGAATAACTCAACTTGAAGGAATATGGCATACCTTTTCAAGGGCTTGAGCTTGTGCATTGTAATTATCACCATTTGGAGATTACAAGGTTGCATATTGTCTCTATATCTCATTCAAGTTGAATAGAGTTTTCATAATTGTTATTGCAGGTGTGAAGAAGATTGGTAAAGATAGAAGAAGCATTCTCAAGCAAGAATTGGAGCTATTGTAATTCAGAGATTGAATAATAGAATAATTCTTGGTGGAGTTTTTTCCCAAAAGGGTTTCTCCATAGTACATCTTGTGTAATCTTTCTAATATCCTGTCTAGTTCTTCTATCAAATTCTCTCTACATTCTACAACAGTAAAATGGATTAATCAAGATAATCACCCACAAATAATATATGTAACAAAGAAAAGACTTACTTAGATCAGCAATATTAAAGTTTTTCAGAGTATTAAGCTAAGAAAACACCTCATTTTTCAACATTTGGTATCAGAGCTGAGGTTGGGTAGAGTATTGGGATGCCTTTCTCTTGAAAGATTGGAGGTTTTTTAGCTTAGTGGGAGCTCTTATTATTTTTTGTTATTTGCTGATTTTGGAATTAAGTTTTGTTACAATGAATTCAAGGTTAGAGATTGAGAGGTTCAATTGTTCTAACTATGAAATGTTGAAATTAAAAATGGAAGATCTTCTTGAAGAAAGAGATCAGTGGTTAGCAGTTAATAATGAGACAAAGACACCTACAACTATTTCATATGAAGATTGGGCTAAGTTGGATAAAAATGCAAGAGGAACAATAAGGTTATGTCTTGCTGATGCTGTTCTTTTAAATGTTTCAATGGAAACCAGTGCATATAAATTATGGAAAAGAATAGGGGATATTTATCAAACTAAGAGTCTCACCAATAAGTTGTATCTGAAAAGGAAATTATATTCATTGAAAATGAAAGATGGTGATTCAGTAGCACAACATTTAAATGCTTTCAATTTAATTCTCAGTCAGTTAGCATCTGTAGATGTAAAGCTTGAGGATGAGGATAAGTGCATTTTATTGCTTTGTTCTTTACCAAATTCTTGGGAAAATCTAATTGTTGCAATTAGTGGAAATGGTGCAGATCCAAAGATGGACAACATTATTCCTACTCTCCTATCAAGGAGATGAGGAGGAAGTCTAAGGAGGAAATCCAAGATGCCTTGTTTGTAAAAGGTAGGCCTAAGAAAAAGGAGCCTAAGGGAAACAAGGAAGGGAAGGGTAAGTCAGAAGGACAAAGTAAGGTAAAGTGTTGGAACTATGGGAAACTAGGACATGTGAAGAAGGATTGTAAGAACAAGAAAGAGAGTTTGATTCTTCTACAGAGGAGTCCTCGATAGTAATGATGCATTGGTTATTTCAGCTAATATTGTTTGTGATAACTCTTTGCTTCATGTTTCAGAGTAATCTTCATAGAGAGGATGGTAGTCACGATGCCATGTGTGACTCGTATCATGTTTCATGGGAGTTGTTGGCAGTGACTTGGATGCATCATTGGTAAGGTTATCTCCATGTGATTAGAGATATGGTTTCTTGGTTTAGAGTATATTTGTTATGGATGTCATGGTTTACTCTTGATATGCATTTAGAGTTTGGCATATTACATGGTTCTCTTGAGACTAGGATGTATAAGTATGTTATGATGCATGTGATCTCCTAAGAGGAGATGGTTAGATCATAGATGTCATGTTTATGTTCCTGATTCATGATTGGAGCTTTGGCATTGATCTTGTGTGTTTCTCTTAAGTATTGGGTACATTAATCATTTGTTTGATTACTTCATGAAAGTGTTGTGTTGCATTTGGAGTTTGGCATGGATTGGTTGGTTACAGGTCCTCATGGATACTTGGAGAAATAGGTGAGGCTGGAATTCTCTTGTGGTAAGAGACATTTGTTGGAATGGTTACTTGTAAGAAAAAAATTTCAACAGAAAAGACTGAGGAGTCTACACCTTGGTTGAATGTGAATTCAACACACTCGGTGGTTTGGTTATAGAGGCTTGGGAAAGGTAATGGTTTGGTTGATAATGGGAAGGTATTAATTGAATAAGTTAACACTTTAATTAATGTTACAAATTATCTTATGAAACCATATAGATAAGTTCTCTTGGTTTTAATCATTTGCTTGGAAGCTTCATGATTATGCAGGTTGCATTTGAAGTTAGCATGGTTTGATTAGTTGGTGCAAGAAGCCCATTGACCTTGAGTCTTGTACTTGTTTTATTATTCCTTGTTTAGAATAATTGCAATGTATAATGTCAAGTGGGAGAATGTTGGAAATAGGATGCCATTTAATTGCAAGTCCTAAACATTAATTATTTCATGTATCTCCTAGATTCTTGGAATGTGTTCAACAACACTAAGATTAGGATGAGATTAATATTTGATGAAATAATCATGATTATTGACATTTGTAATTAATTCTAAAATGCAAGAAGCATGTGAGGGCATCCATAGTGAGTTCCTAAATAATAGGGACACATGGGACACTCACATGGTAAGGTGAAAACCTTGTGTCCAGTTAACTATACGTAGTAATAGTTAACACTTCTGAATGTACATGTAAAGATCCTAGGAGTTAGGATTTGATGTTTGCATGTTTGAAGTTGCTAAGTTGGGTTAAGTTAAGTTCAATCAGCTTTAGTTTAGTTTAGTTCGGGCCTGCTTTAGTTCAAAATGTTACCTCGCTTATCTCGCTTGCATGCAAGTGCATGTTGCATGCATGTTGGTTATTTTGAGTTGTATGTTGTTAGCTTCAGTTAACTTGTAATGCATGGATAATAACATTGAGTTGTGATAGATAACAGGGACTACCTCCAGTTAACAAGGGATGACCATTCTTTGGGAATGGTGTTGAGTAAATGTTTCAGCTAACTATAAAGCACTTGAAGCCAACTTGGGCACCCAAGATGCTTTATTGGAATTACCTCTCATGCATGATTAAATATTTCTGAAAGCTCAGTTAAGTAGCTTGACTTATGGGCGCCAACTTTGAGGAAGAGCTTTGGAATTATCACCGAAGTGAAGGATGAGTTGTAGCTTCAGTTTGGGACACCCAAATGCATGAAGCACATGTTGTAAGCTTTAGTCTTCACTGAATAACTCAACTTGAAGGAATATGGCATACCTTTTCAAGGGCTTGAGCTTGTGCATTGTAATTATCACCATTTGGAGATTACAAGGTTGCATATTGTCTCTATATCTCATTCAAGTTGAATAGAGTTTTCATAATTGTTATTACAGGTGTGAAGAAGATTGGTAAAGACAGAAGAAGTATTCTCAAGCAAGAATTGGAGCTATTGTAATTCAGAGATTGAATAATAGAATAATTCTTGGTGGAGTTTTTTCCTGAAAGGGTTTCTCCATGGTACATCTTGTGTAATCTTTCTAATATCTTGTCTAGTTCTTCTATCAAATTCTCTCTACATTCTACAACAGTAAAATGGATTAATCAAGATAATCACCCACAAAGAATATATGTAACAAAGAAAAGACTTACTTAGAACAGCAATATTAAAGTTTTTCAGAGTATTAAGCTAAGAAAACACCTCATTTTTCAACAAGCACGTCATAGAAGGTAAAAAAGGCGGAGCAAAGTCTATAGAAGCCCGCAACTCAAGATTAGGAGCCTGCGTCCCAAAATGTGAAACCTGCGAAGGGTGAAAGGAAGGCTGTGGGATATGTAAAAGAGGTTGTGTAGCAATGATAGGAACTTGTGAATGACACAGACCCGGACCCTGCGCAGGGAACATTGAAGAGTGCACATTGTGCGTTGAAGACAGCGGTAGAGATTGTGAAGAAAGGTGGAAAGGCTGCACGTATTGGCCAATGTAGACTAAGAGGAGTAAAGAGGAGACGAAAAAACATGAGTTGGAGGCTACATAGCATAAGGAGGTTACGTAGCAATAGACCAAGGCACATAATGTGCAGAATTAGGGGAACTAGGGGTTGGTGCAACAAGAGGTGGAGGCTACGAATTAGCAGTATAGGAAGGTTGTGAATCATTCCTAGAACTTTGTTCAAACAAAGGCTACATATCATCATTTGGAGAAAACAGAGATGATGATATAGAAGGGGCAGGGGATAAAACAGAGGTGGGTGAATAATTAATTCCATAGACATTACCTGCCTGCGAATTACCTCTAAGTGATCCATTTGAATGATCATTTGCAAAAAATGAGAAAGGGACATATTCCTTAGTAACTATTGCCTGTGTCTGCAAAGCTGGAAAAACATGCTCATTAAAAACCACATCCCTGCTGCGAGTAATTTTATTGGCGACAGGATCCCACAACCGAAATCCATACTGATCTTTGCCATACCCAACAAAGAAGCACTTCTGAGATTTGGGATCCAGTTTGGATCCTTTCTCCTTGGGAACAAGAGAAAATGCTTCACACCCGAATACTCAAAGATGTGGATAGATCTGCTTTCCAAGCCACTCCTCCTCTGGAAGACCAAAATCTAACCGTGATGATGGGCTTCGATTAATTAAATAAATTGTTGTGTTGCAAGCTTCAGCCCAGAACTCTTTTCCCAATCCTGCATTGGAAGCATACAACGTGCTTTCTCCAAAATTGTTCTATTTAACCTCTCTGCAGCCCCATTTTCTTGAGGCGTAAAAGGAACAATTTTGATCCTCCGAATACCATTCTCAGCACAAAAATTATCAAACTCTAGTGAACAAAATTCACCACCGTTATCCGTTTGCAAACATTTGATGTTATGTCCACTTTGATTTTCAACCAAAGCTTTAAATTTTTTGAATTTGCTAAAAACTTCAGACTTCCTATTAATCATAAAAATCCAAACTTTCCTAGTGCAGTCATCAAGGAAAGTTACAAAATAGTTAGCTCCTCCAAGGGATGTTACCTCAGTTGGTCCAAAGACATCCGAGCAGACAAGTTCCAAAGGTGAAGTACGCTTTTCACGTCACATCTTCAAGAAGCTGACCCTCTTCTGTTTTCCATAAAGACAATGTTGGAAAAATTCCAAATCCACTGATTTCAAATTCGGTAATTGAGCTCTTTTAACCAACACTTCAAGGCCTTTCTTACTCATGTGTCCAAGACATTGGTGCCAAAGTACGGTCTCACTGTCCGTCAGTGCTATAGTAGCTCCCACTTGAGAACCATTCTCAAAAACATATAAGCTTTCCACTCTATCTCCTTTGGCAATTTGCAGAGCACCCTTATTGACTTTCCACGAATCAGGAAAGAAAAAAGTATTGTAGCCTTGTGAAAAAAGTTGGCTTATAGAAATCAAGTTCTTCTTGAGTTTTGGAATATGTCTAACATCTTGCAAAAGCCATGTGGAACCATTCTTAGATTGTAAGAGAATATCCCCTTTACCAATGATCTCTAAAGATTTGTTATCCACCAAATAAACATTCCCAAACTGTCATGCCTGATAATTAGAGAAGGCATTCGTACAAGAGGTAGCATGAAAAGATGCACCCGAATCTAAAACCCACAAGTTTGAAGTGACTTCGCTTACGGAAAAAACCAAAACACTATCATTGTGTTCATAAACAACATTAACCTCGCTGTCTTTAACCTTCTCTTGTGCCTTCTTATAGGAATAACAATCTTTTTTTAGTGTGACCAGGCTTACCACAAAACCAGCAGTCACCAATTCTGCCTCTGGATTTTGATCTTTTTACAGATTTTGATCTTCTCCTATAATTGTCTTTTCCTCTATGACGAGGCCTTCCTCTACTAACAACAGTTAAAGCTTCGCTTGAAGAGGTCTCTTGGCTCTTCCTTTGCATATGTTCGCTAAAGAGAGTAGCGGCAACATCATCAAACTTCAATTTATTTTTCGTAGCCACAAAAGTACTCACAACCATAACAACTCCCTCCCAGCTGTTCGGTAGTGAACACAACAATAAAATTGCTTTAATTTCATCATCCAGGCTGATGCCCACTGAAACTAATTGAGTAACCAGCGTATTAAAATCATTAAGGTGGTTGGACACAATTCCACCTTCTTTCATTTTCAGGTTATACAACCTTTTCATAATGAAAAATTTATTAGACATTGAAGCCATCTCGTACATCGAAGAAAGTTTATCCCACAATTCCTTCGAAGTTTTTTCTGTTGAAACATTAAACAATACATTACTAGATAGCAAGAGAAAAATTGTAGCCTTTGCCTTCCTGTCCAGCTTCTCCCACTCTTCATATGTCATTGAATTCGGCTTTTTCGCTTTCCCATCAAGCGTGAGTGAGAGGTCTTGCTTTATCAGCAATGACTCCATTTGCACCTTCCACAAACCAAAATTCCGACCTGAGAATTTCTCTATCTTTGCTTCCTCCATAATTCAGGAAATTCATCACCAATTTCCCAACCAGCTATACCGTCACCATACAACTCTAATACCAATTGAAAGATGAACAAAGTGCAGATGAAGATGCAAAACAAAGTATAAAGAAAGAGAACAGAATACACAAGAGATGACACTGATATTTTATCATGGTTCACCGTTAATGGCTACGTCCACACTAAGAGCAGAGAAATATTTTAATAGCAACTACCAAATACAAATGATACAGTAGCAAATATAAATATGTATTGGAGAAGCTGAAGGCTCAGCAATTGGCGGGAAACACAAAGTGTCCATTGGGCTTCAACGCTTAACATATATATTGGAGATGAGAATCTAGGTTTTAAGTTATTTCTATTTTTATTATCTTTTGAAAAATATTTTTAATTAGCATTAAAATTAAAAAAAAGATTATAATTAAAAATTAAGTTTTTATTATTACAATTATAATTATAATCATATAATTTTATAATTAATGAAAGTATATTTAGTAAAATATAATAAATTTATTAGAATTAAAATTACATTTCTATTACAATTACACTTAATTAAAAATTATAAATAAAATTTTAATTGAACCAAATAGACTTATTAATTAGATTGATTTCCTAACTAAACAAAATATTGTGTTTATTTTGTATTCTTAATAATTATTAACCACTAAGATATTTCTATGTTTAAAGCATGTTTTCCCTTAGCTCTCGACCTTTCCTAGTAGTTATTAAGTTCATATTTTTTACAAAATTTAGAGTTCAGTTAAAGAAGCTCCCTAGACATCAAAATGATTTTGAAAAATAACAATTCTCTAATGATGGATAAAATTCAAAGTAGATGAAATTCTTATAACTACCGAATATATATTATTAATAATATATATAAAATCACGTCGAGAGATATCCTTCTTGAGGTGTCTATTTCACTTTTATGTGGGTAATTGATTAAAAAATAGATGTAACACCCCTCTGATTTGCTATGTTTTCTCTGACAGTTCAGATACATTCATAGACTATATTTTATGTTATTGTTATTCTATCGTTGACACTGAAGCAATGATGATGTTATATTTTGATGAGATGATACACTATGTGGATGCTTATTGTTTTATGTTATGCTTTTGATTAACATAGTTATTATTTGAGTGATTGATATATGCTCATCTATATTTTAATTGATGTTGTAGTTCGTCAATTTATTATGATATTGTATTGGTGAAGGGAATGAGATTGCATCACTTGCATGTGAGTGCCCTACAATTTCCATGATTCTCTCTTCATGGTGTGTATGATTTATTATCTGGATACATGTACGACATATGCTTTGTTTGTAGGTTTGCAGGTATAGGACAACGACTTCACCTGGATTCACAAGTTTCAGTGTGTCCACTACCCAACAGTAATGTTGATTGGGAGATAGTAACGGGTTTACCTAGTCAAACCTTTACCCTAGTACAGTGTGTTGTCAGTCCATGTATTGGTTGTATTCTTTATCCATGTTTTCCTTGTTATTTTATTTATTGTGCAAGGTTTATTTGTGAGAATTAATTTATAAAATGTTATGATTGGCTATTTAATTAATTTGGATTATTGATGTTGAGGCTTTATAATTGATAAATTAATTAATTAAATTTATTTTATAAAGTGATTTTATTATTAGATTAAATTTGATTTGAAATAAATAAGTTATTTAGATTTCAAATGCATAATATCTATAAAAGATCTTTGGAAATATCTGTGGTTGTTGTAGAAAATATTTTTTTTGCAATTGGAAGTTAGAAGATATTTACCACAGTAGTTTGAAAAATGATTCCTAGAGAGAATTATGGGGATTGATGAAAAGAGGTTATTTCATGGAAGGAAGACATTATTCTAAAAGTGGTTGAATTTTTTTTGGGTTGTTAAAATTTTGGAAATAGAAGCTCTAAAAAATTTGGGGATCTAGTTTTGTTGCATTTCTTTTGGTTCTCGATTATTTTTCTATTCTCTGGAAAGTGGTAATTCTGGGAAGAGACTTTGGAAAAGTTGGAAATTAAGGGGAAGCTCTGCATCAAATTTCAAATCAACAAATCTTTTGGAACAGGTTCCTTATTGCTTTTGTAAATTTAATTTGAAAATGTTATTGAAATTATTATTGTTTTGCAAATTGGAAAGGTATCCTGTAGAATTCATTATTTTTAGATGCTTTGTATTTTTGTTTAAATTGAAAGATTTTCGTAAATATTTACAACCTCTATAGAAAATATTTACAACCTTTGTAGAAAATATATTTTAGATCCTCTATTAAAAATGAGTTTTAGAATTGGATTTATACAGTAGAAAATTATAGTTAAATTTTAGAACCATTGTTAAGATTGAATTGAAACTGTAGAAAATTGTAATCCTCTGTGTTAAGATTATTTAAATCTTCTCTGTAGAAAATGGTAAATTACCATGAAATATTTAGATCTTTGTAGGGAATTGTTTTTAACACAATAGAAAATTCAAAAGGAAAGTATCTGATGATTTAGGAAACTTCTGTATCATTTTGATTATAACCTCTGTAGAAAATTTTGTTAAAATTTTCTCTTCTGGACAATTGATATAAAATTAGATATATATATATTAATATATATACATGTGCTTATATATATACATATATTGCTGAAGGAAGTTCTTGATAAATTTTTATTTTGATGAAACCCTGTGAAAACCGGATTGAAATCCGTACGACATTTTTTTTTTTTTTTAAATCACATGAGGAAATTATTTTTTTGTATGGGGGATACCCCACAACCATACCCACTGGGGGGTGCGACTGTTGTGGACAACACTCTCCACAGTTTGGTGGAGGAAGTGTTGTCCATAGGAAACACATCCTCCATATGGGAGGACAGTCAGCTTATGTGCAGTTGGCTGTGAATATAGCCGAGTCTATTATTTTTGTCCACCCAATTCCCTATGTGGTTTTCAATTTTTAAATGGCTTTTATTTAATACATAATATATATAATGTATATAATATATATTATATATAATATCTGTATATTATATATAATATATAATATATATACTATTTGTATATTATATATAATATATATTATATTGATTATATATATATATATATATATATATTTTATTTTTTTTATATAAATGCACAAGTAGTAATTTAATATGAAATAGTTTAAAAGAAAAATGGATTGTTTTAAATGGAATGATTTTTTTAAGGGAAATTGATTTTTATAATTAAATAATATATATATATATATATATTTATATACAGTATATATAATTATATTTAATTATATATACATATTAAATATGTTTATTTAATGGTTGTTATTGCAATAGGTGCATGCAAGCATGAATAGTTAACTTTAAATGTTTGATTATTTTAATTGGAGAAATTGAGTTAATTATTATGAGTAGTTGTGAAACTGAAAGTTAAATATTTAGTTTAATTCGTTGTTGATTTATAAATTGGAATTATGTTTAAATGATGAATTTTAAATATGAGTTATTGATTTATTTGGATTTAGGAAATCCTAATGGTAGTTTATTTAATTACTTTATTTGCTTATTTTAATTGCGTATTCTTCTATAATGGTGTATTTGGGGGGATATTTCTTATTGTGAAAATGTAATCCTTCTAGAGATTGTAAATTGTGGAAGGGTTGTTGTGTCTTTTGTTCACCCTTTGAGATCTCCTTGGGTAGTGCATGTAGTTGGGATTCAATATTTGACATCCATAGGAATGCGTCACCTCTTGAGTTATGTTGGTTGTTCATTATCAGTTTTAGTGCACTGTATACCCTTGGGCTATGGAATAAGTATATTGTGTTGTCAATAGGGGAGGGGCTTTCAACGGGGCTAGCACACAAAGTGGTGCCAAGATAACTCATATGAGAGCTAGTTTAATCAATGGAAATTAAATAACCTATATTAGGGGAAAGGGTAGCTTAATACATTTAACTTGATAATTTAGCCTTGCTCATTGGCTCAAGGGCTTGTATTAGACTTGAGATGAGTCGGGAAGGCTTGGAATGGAAAGATTATTATCTTGTCTTCTCAAAAGATAATTGATTATGTACTAGTATGCATGTGGGGTTGGAGTTCGTGAGAGGTTACCATGATAACCCAGGATGGGGGCTGGGACCTAGGAAGATCTCTTAAGGATAACCAATGCAACCTTTGTGATGACACTCCTCCTATGCCAACAGTTGGTTTGTATCGTACAATGGATGTACTTGATTTATTGGTTTGGGAAGTGATGTAACCTTATGTTATGTGTTTATTGGTATAGTGTTGTTTTGTATGTTTCATATGTCTAGAGGTAGTACCTGTTTGTCTTGGTTTCCTTTTACTATCTCCTAGCACAGGGGTTGGGCCTACGGGTACCACATGGCTACATGGATCGTGCATGTTACACTGTTGGGCTTCTTGGCTTGTTCGTGATGGTGAGGTCTTCTATTTTGGAGAGCTCGTGTGTATCTATGGATATGTTATTTCTCTTATGTTCATTATATAATTGGGAAACTATGTATTTATACTCCTCATTTGTATTCGAGGAGGATCCATGTATATTGTAATTTAATCATTTTGTATGATCTATCTCATCTTGGAGATGAGCTTGTAATGGTATATTGACTTAATGTAATCTTTGGAAGAATTCATTATTGTACTTTGTATATTATGCAGTGGGTTAATGCTTTGATATATGTTTTTTTATCATGAGTTAATTTCATATGCTATGGTTAAATTAATTTTTTAAGTTTTGGTATTCACATGTAGACGTGTTGTGTGGCCTAGAGGATGTATGTGTTTAGAGTAGATTACTTTACTTGTTATTGTTACTCTTTTTAAGAAAAAATATTAGTTGCACTTCCGTAGTGTTGCATCGTCCTCTAGGTTACATGGCAGGGTTTTACACTTGGTATAAAATCCTAGGTTTAAGCACTGGGAACTCTGGGATAATGTAGAAACCATTAAGTTGTTTGCATAGGATTTAAGTTGCATACCTTGTCTTACACCTTGGTGTGTTGGAACAGGATCATGCCACCTAAGAGAGGTCGATGTCGTGGTTGTGGCTGTCAAGGCAGACATGGAGGTAGTCAGCAAAACTCACCTCCTCATGTTTCTCATGATTTAGATTGTGAGGAACAATAGGCTTCCCAAAACATTCTGGGATGCAGTATTCAAAATTTGGATCTACTAGGGATATAGGGCACTCAATTATATCAATTGTTGGAGGAGACTCTTGCCTATCTTGGATTGAGGCAGGAGGTGGATCAGATTGTTATTAGAGAGAGGTATGTACCAGCACAGTTAGAGGAAGTTGTAGCTACACATATGAGATATTTACTTAGAGCTCGATTGTCCTTATTCAATGGATCAAGTAGCGATTTAGAGGCTAAGACCTGGTTGATTGACCTGAACCAGTGTTTTACTATGCACCCATATGGTAGCAACACCAGCGCCAGATGTGCAATTATGCAATTGAGAGACTTTTCTTCCACATGGTGGAGATTGGAGGAGTAGAAGCTCCATATTGATATTGGTACTATATCTTGGGAGATGTTCTTAGAGAGGTTCTATGCTAGATTCCTCTTTGATCATTGGAAACAACGTCATGGTGATGAGTTCCATACTCTACGATAGATGACTATGTTAGTGGAACTATATGAGCATCATTTTTAGAAGCTCAAGCAGTATGTAGGCATTGGTGACGACGAGGGCATGTTAGTGCAACACTTCCTTAGGGGCTTAAATGTTGAATCAGTGGGGGCGTGCAAGTTTTTGTACCCAAGACTAGATGGAGATAGTAGTAGAAAAGGCTAGACTTATAGAGGAGAATTTTGCAATGGCATTGGGTGGTCATGTTGGAGTGCATATAGGTAGTACTTCAGTTGCAGGACCTAGTGCACACAGTGGCTAGAATCAAGGAGCTAGACCACCTAGGGAACAATAGATACCAGCACAGAGTGGATAGTACTAGAACTCATAGGGGAAATGAAAGAGTTTTCCACCTAAACAAAGTGACAGTTATCAGTTAGGAGTGACAAGAACTAGAGGCATGCCAAACACTTTAGTAATGCACAACCAACACAGAGTACTCAGTCTACCTTTAGGGGTAGTGTTCAACAGTCTAGTGCACCTTTTGAAGGTAGAGGTTTTGGCTGGGGTACCAGGTGTTTTTCTTGTGGCCAACAGGGTCACATAGTGCGACAGTGTCCCAATAAGGGCACATCAAGATATACATAGAGGCCAACGGCATAAGAGCGGGCTATTGGAGATGCAGGTAGAGGGCATCACGTATTTGCTGCAGTTGACAACTGCTAGGCTGATCATCAGAGCATAGTGGTGGAGACTACTAGTAGGTTACAGGGTAACAGAGTTACTATTTTATTTGATTCAGGGGCCTTAGACTCATTTGTTTCATCATTTGTCATCAGTTGACAACCGCTAGGCTGATCATCAGAGCATAGTGGTGGAGACTACTGGTAGGTTACAGGGTAACATAGTTACCATTTTATTTGATTCAGGGGCCTTAGACTCATTTGTTTCATCATTTGTCATGGCACACTATAGACTAGGGGCAGTAAGGCAAGATGATAAGTGGCAGGTCGAATTGGCATCCAGTGTGAGGTTTGTAGTAGATTCCTTTAAACCAGTTTGTAGATTGGAGATTGGATCCTTCCGCACTACCGTTGACCTTTGCATTATACCGTTGGGGTCATATGACATTGTCTTAGGGATGGATTGGCTTGAGGCTCATAGGGCCATGATTTATTATTGACACAAGTTGATATGATGTATTGATGCATCTGGTAGTGAGATTGAGTTAGTAGGGGTTCAAAGACCTATATCATTGAGGATGATTTCAGCTATGCAACTGAGAAGATGTTTTCATTAGGGATGTTAGTTATTTGTTGTGATAGTAGATTTCTTGGAGATGGGTGATAGAGAGGAGAAGGTTTCTATAGATAGCCACCCCATACTTTAGTAGTATGTAGATGTTTCCCCTGATGAGATTCCAGGGATGCCAGCTCGGTGAGACATAGACTTCAAGGTTGATCTTTTACCTAGTTTTGAACCTATTTCACTAGCCCCATAGCTTGAGGAGTTGTTAGAGAAGGGTTTCATCTTCCCTAGTGTTTCACCTTGGGGAGCACACCTATGATTTTTGTAAAGAAGAAGGATGGTTCTCTTCGTCTATGCATAGACTACAGCCAGCTAAATAAGGTTGCCATAAGGAACCGATATCCCCTACCTAGGATTGATGATTTTTTTGATCAGGTCAAAGGTGCTACGATCTTTTCAAAGATTGATTTTAAGTCGAGATACCATCAACTGCGTATTGTGGAGTCTGACATTCATAAGATGGCGTTTCACACATGTTACGATCACTATGAGTTTATAATGGTACCATTCATGTTGATGAATGCACCATCTGTATTCATAAGCCTGATGAACAAAGTATTTCACACGTACTTAGATCATAGGTTTGTAGTTGTATTCCTTGATGACATATTGATTGATTCTAGGATAGTTGAGGAGCATGAGGAACATTTGAGGTAGGTTTTGTAGTGTTTGGGGGATAATCAGTTGTACGCCAACCTGTCCAAATGCGAGTTCTTCAAGACTAAGGTCAAGTACCTTGGATATGTTATATTAGGAGAGGGCATTATAGTGGATCCTGCAAAGATCTAGGTGATCATAGATTGTCTTGCACCCATGAACATGGTAGAGATACGTAGTTTCATGGGACTAGTAGGTTACTATAGGAATTTTTTTCAGGACTTTTCTAGGGTTGGACATCCTATCACCTCTCTTTAGAGGAAAGGGAAGAAGTTCATTTGGTCATAGCAGAGTGAGTCTGCATTTTAGACATTAGAGAGGTTGACCAGTGCACTGATCCTTGCGATACCTGATCCTATAGGAGACTTTGTTATATGTGTAGATGCATCTTTGGAGGGGTTAGGAGTAGTATTGATGTAGGATGGTCGAGTCATTACATATGAGTTATGCAAGCTCAAGGATCATGAGTTGATCTACCCCACACATGCTTTAACTTGATGGAGACATTTCTTATTGGGGCATCGTTTTGAGTTACACAATGACCATTGGAGTCTGCAAGTATGAATTTGAGGTGAAGTACATCAAGGGGAAGGAGAACGTAGTGGTTAACACTCTCAATAGATGGAGGCATGAGCTATCTGAGTTGACTCTTATTATGGATTTGAGGAGCCATATTCTTACCACACTTCTTATAGAAAGTTGGTACTGGGAGGTAAGATTTGAGATTGAGTCTGACAAGACTCTGGAGGGCAGGTACTTAGGATATTATCTAGAGATAGATGGGTTACAAAGATACATGTGACATATATATGTTCCATCTTTTAGAGGTCTTCATACCTTAGTTATGACAGAGGCACATTAGGCACCTTATTCAGCTAATCTAGGAGTGAAGAAGATGTATGTCGATTTGTGACCATTTTGTTTTTGGGTAGGTATGAAGTGAGATGTCACTGATTATGTATCACAGTGTTTGGAGTGTCAATGAGTTAAGGCTGAACAACACCATCTGGTTGGTCTTCTACAACCTCATTTGGTTCCTGAGTGGAAATGGAATATCATTTCATTGGATTTCATTATTGGGCTACCCAACTCTTTGTGATCACACGATGCTATTATGGTGAAAAAGGTAGCACACTTATCACCTACCCATTCCTCCTATAATGCTTCATCAGTTGCTTGAGTGTTCATGGAGGACATTGTGAGGTTGCATGGTATTCCTCGTCAGATTATTTCTGATAGGGATCCTGTGTTTACTTCAACTCTTTGGACATCATTACAACATGCTATGGGGGCATAGTTGAACTTTAGTTCAATGTATCACCCTAAGACAAATGGATAGAATGAGAGGGTCAATCAGATCCTTGAGGATATGCTATGCATGTATGTCATGGACCAACAAACATGATGGGAGGATTATCACTATCTTGTAGAGTTTTCATATAATAATAGGTTTTAGAGTTCTATTAGCATGACACCATTTTAGGCATTGTATGGACAACCATGTCTAACTCCTTTGAGTTGGGATAGGTTGGATGATAGGATTTTATTAGGTCCTAATATGCTTCAGGATATGGAGTAGCAGGTGGTTCAAATTAGGGAGCATTTGGTAGTTGCACAGGATAGGCAAAAGAAGTATGCATATGCACATCGTGTGGATTGCCAATTTGTTATAGTTGACCGAGTCTTCTTGTGAGTGCATCCACAAACAATTCCAATCCATTATGGAAAGGGTTCTAAGCTCACACCTTGCTTTGTTGGGCCTTTTGAGGGGTGGGTGCATGAAGTTGGGTACCAATTTCGTGGCCACTTTCTAAAAAAAGTTTGAAAATGCTATAACGGGAGCATGCTATAACACACTCATGTTATAGCACATTAAAAGAAAAAAAAAAGTGAAAGTCTTCATTTTCACTTTGACTATTTTCTTCTTCTACTCGTGGCCAAAACCCCCAACTTTCGTGCTCACGTTCTAGGAGGAGGTATTGGGCACAAATCTTCAACAAGATTTGCTATTTCTTTGCAAGGATGTCACCATGATGACGAAGAGGTGGGAGAGGTAAGTATTGTTTGTTGTTTGTTTTGAATTTCTTAGTTTTAGGTTGATTTTGTTAGTTTTAGGTTAAATTTGATACATAATTTTTTGAATTTGTAGGAGATGCAAATGAACCCACAAAATTCTCAAAAAGAAGAGCAACCAAATATTGAAGAACAAAATCCTCAACAAGAAAATCAACCTCAACAACAACCTCCTCCACCAATCCCTCAACACCCTCTTGACACTGAACAAAATTTAATGAGTGAGATTGAGAACAAAAAATAGATTAAGAATTTTATTAGTAGGTTGAGTGATCCAAATGGTTCAACCACCAAAAGAATGACCCTTGCAAATTCATTGAAAGATATGTTAAAAAATGTAGATTGAATTAGCAAACAAATAACTGGATGGTAAGATAGGAGGTAGGTGGCTAGGGCATATTATGTAGATAAACTATCATATAAACAAGAAAAGGATATTAAAAAAGGTGATTTGTTCTCATTATTCATTGACGCATGCACAAATCAAATCTTAGCCTCGATGCAAAGAGGTTTCCTATTCATTGGTGCCACCACCAAGAGATTAGGAACCATTTTTATGATAGGTGGTACATGGTCTTTGATGATCGATCGTGCAACAATTGTGAAGTCCCCAAGTATTTTCTTAGGAAACTATACAGTGAGTTCATATTGAACAAAATGCCAAATTATTTTGATATGAGGGACTTCTAGGGGAGAGGTGGGGGATCGACTCAAGATAGGCCCAGTGCACAGCCAGATCCTACGCACCAAGGGAGACGAGCTCTTGCTAGGCCGCCTTGTGAAAACGTTGTTATGCCTTTAGTTGTGAAGGAGAGTGCAGATGTAAAGACATTGCAAGCGATCAACACTTTGACCTAGAGTGTCATCCATCATACTAGCCCTATTCTACAATGCCATCTAGGGGATTCTTTGAGTGGTGGCCTTCGAACCCATGTGTGTCAATCTTGTGGGGAAAATTGCTCATATGACCCCACCGACACTTAGGAGGCTACTGCGGAGGATCCTTATGTAGCTAAGGAGATGGAGAGGGTGGCTAACATTTTGCATAATGCATATGGAATTGATACTTGGGTAAAAGTTGGCATGTTCATTGAATTTAATTTATTAAATTTCGATTTTGAAATGCAAGATTAACTAATTTAGTTTTATGATTTTAATAAAATTGCAGGGTCATAGTGTTGAGATTGGATACACTGGCCCTCCACCTACTTATTTTTGTAGTACACCTATCAGTGGGGTATGTAACTAGTAAACAATTATAAATTTATTACATGTTAATAGCATTGTTTTCTGAATGGCATTTTAATATGTTATTTTGGATGTTAAACAAGGTAATATTGGAGGTTTCGAGGGAACACCTCCCAGTGCCAGTGGATTTACTCAAACCTTCACGTAGGTAATAGAATAAAGAGTTTAACTGATGAATTGTACTTAATAGATTTGTGTAGTTTATATTCGTATTGTTGGTTATGTTGTATTGCACATCATTCAAACTCAAAGCATTATTTCACATTCCATAACTAATAACTAGATGTTTATAGATGAAAAAATTTCAACTACAATATAGTTGTTTAGAAAGTCAACATAAGCAGTAATGCAATTTCTTCACATGGAGGCATGTGCTTGCAAAGGTGCACCTGCATGACAAACTATGGATGCTTTGAAAAAATATATGAAACCATAATAGTAAGCAATAACATAGACAAGGTTGTTAGTAGTTTCAAAAAATTACTCGAAGAAATGCGGTCTCATGGTGATGGAATTCCATTCCATCACCATGAGACCACATTTCTTCAAGGCATTTCTTCAAAATTCTCACCACCTTTTCTATGATACCACATTTTTTATACGTTTGCACCAAAGCAAATTATCAAACTACTCATGCTTCCTTGTTGCTATGGCTAAAAGCCTAAAATAGGTGCTTTCCAACAAACTATGGATGCTTGCAAAAATATCTATCAAAGCATAATAGTAAGCAATAATACTGGTCATAGAGAAGGAAATGAATTTTTTTTAAAAATGCCTAAAAGAAATGCGTTCTTATGGTGATGGAATGCCATGACATGGATTTGTTTGTAATGGCATTCCATCACCATGAGACCCCATTTCTTTTGATACATTTTTTCAAACAGTTCACTGCCTTATCTATGCCACCACAATTATTGTACATGTCTATGAAAGCATTTAATCAAATGATTTGGCTGCTTGCTACTATGGGTAAAAGCCTAAAAACATGTCCTTTCGAACAAGATATGGATAGGGAAAATAGTAAGCATGATAATTATAAATATATAGTTTAATAAACTCAAAATTTTGTTCATTAGATCTCATACACTATAAGTCATGATGTTTCCATCACTATTTTAACTTTTTTATGATTAAATATTTTTTTTTAATTTTTTTTTTAGATTTTGGTTGTGGAAACACCTCCAAATCTTATGAGGGAAATGGATATTGTTGTTTCATCAGCTATACGATCATCGATGGCTCTGATAGGGGAGGTATGAGGCAAATTACTAAATTTCAATTTACATTTGTTGTTATAGATGTTAGTTCGAGTGAAAAATCAAACCAAATTACTGATTCGTAGTCTAATTTCTATTTTGATGGTTTATACAGGGCCTTAGCATGCCTCAACATCGGCATGTGAATATTAGCCTCGAGGAGAGTGATCGTGAGATGGCTATAAGTGATTATTTTTTTAAATATATCATTTTTTATAATGTAATTTCTATATATTAATGTCTTTACTTTGTATTGTAACAGTTAAAACTTCACCAAGAACTTAACAGTAGTAGGAGGAGTAGTAGGAGCACTCCTTGAGTGCATTAGAAACAAGTGACAGACCTATCACCATCCGATCGACCGACAAAGGGTAAGAGTTTATTTTGAGAACCTGGAGAGCAATGACTTTTGATTCCAGAGCCTTTTGTTGTATGCCTACATGGCAGTTTTATACATATTTTTTATTGGATATATTTGACATTGTATCCCTATATGGCATTCTTGTAAGCCTATATGGCTATTTTGTACCTATATTTTATACTTATATCAACATATATTGATGTATGCATACATGGCTATTTGGTTAATACAAATCTTTTTTATCGATGGTGTCCATATTTGCATGTTATAAATTCATGGTTCAATAGATATGAGTTACATGTATTCAAGTGTTTACTTTACAACGCACATGTATACTTTGTGACTTATGTGTGTTCAAATGTATACTTTGCGAATTACGCATTTTCATGCATATACCTTGTATTCGTGCATATACTTTGTCTTAAGTTGTGTATACTATGTATTTTTGTGTATACTTCAAGGCATATGTGTTTGTGACTACCTTATTCACATGTTCATTCTTGACTTATTCACGTGTATACTTCTTAATTGGTTAGCCATAGCATTGATCATTGTTGTCCTTCATGGTTTGTCTTGAATAAATTAATTGATTGATAGTAAACAACTTTATCTAAAAGAAAAAAAAACATGTTTTCAATTGGTATTCTATGAAATGATTGATAAAAAGATTCTAATATATTTAATCCTTCGATTGGAACAACTCAACTAAGCAAAGGATATGTATAAGACTTTTCCTTTTATATTAGCAATGCATGGAAGTTTCAAAAAGTATCATTGATATTACAAAAAGATATGTGTTTATACACTTCAATTGTGCACTCACCCTTTGGTTCTTTGAAATAAAAATCTACCAATGCCATTGTTACACTGCATAGGCAAACCAAATTTTGTATTGTGGAGCTATATTAAGCTACCAATCTCAAGACCAATGTAACAATGATACAAAATAATGTTTGAGACTACAAGAAGACATCAAAATGGCTAGTGTACTAAACAAATTCTTATGATTTATCAAGAACACTGATAACTCTACTTAGTTGGCTTCTTTTTTTAAAATCATACAAATTGAACCCTAACATCAATAGACTATGTATATCAAGCTACCACAATTCAAGTTTCAAAGATGAATATTTATCATGCATGTTTTAAATGATATTCAAGTTTATGGTGGTTTTGTTGTTTATGTGATGTTATGTGATATTCTAATCCTAATGGATGCTTCTAGGCTACATATATATTTATATATATTTTTTACATGATTTTTGTACCAATGAACCGAAAACGAACAAAACCCCCCTTAAATTTTTTTTGTCCTAACTAGAAAACCGAACCCCCAAACCTGAACCCAAACCTCAAAACCTATTCCAACACTCTTCATTCTACCTACACAAACTTAATTGACCACAAAATTATGTTTCCTCTTCACTTTACCCACTTTTACTCCCTCAAACATCTCTTTTTCATTCAAAACCCCTATTTTCCCATGTAGGGAATCATGCCATAACATACTTTTGACTCCCTTGTCCTTACAGACCTTTTGAACACATCAAAATCCATAACCTCACCCTATTTCCAACCTATTCTAAGTTATTTTGAAGCAATTTCTTATTTTCACCTCTTCGAGCCTTATTTTTAAGGGGCCTCAATTTTGAATTTTGAACAGAGGAAACGTTGTTAATCTCTTCCAATGCCTTTACCAATTTTATTTTCTGATTCCTACTCCCTATCCTACTTACATAAGGCCCATATCACAGAGACACAACTTGAACAATAGGTTGAATAACCTATTTCAACATATTACACTTGAACCTTTAAGGGATTGATCTGGTTGAATGTAGCTTAGAGCGATTCCATGTGTTTGAGTGAAAAATAGGACTATTCCTAGCGTAAACATACCTATTCAGATGTGTTGAAATAGTTTATTTGGTCACATGAGTTGCAGAACGAAAGTTGCACCAGTTTGCAACTTTCCACTACTTGCATTTGACACTTTTTCTATCAACTGAAAACTAGACACCACGGGAAAACCACTTTGAGATAACAAAAACTAAGAGAGGTTATTATAGAGGGGTCCAACATGATCTCATAGAATTAGATGAGAAATTTTTAATCCTCACGGTATCTGAGTAACACCATGCTAAAGTTTGCAGCCATTTTGCACTTTAGACCCTTAAGGGATCGATTTGGTTGAACGTAGCTTAGAGCAATTCTATGTGTTTGGGTATGAAAGAGGACCTTTCCTAGCATAAAAATACCTATTCAGATGTGTTGGAATAGTTCGTTTGGTTACACAAGTTGCAGAATAAAAATTGCACCACTTTGCAACTTTCCACTACTTGCATTTAACACTTTTTCCATCAACTGAAAACTAGACACCATAGGAAAACCATTCTGAGATTAAAAAAATAGAGAGATTTTATTGCAAAGGGGCCCAACATAATCCCATAGGATTAGACAAGAAGTTTCTAGGTGTCGCATGGTATCTGAGTAACAACATGCTGAAGTTTGTAGCCATTTTGCACATTGGACCCTTAAGGGATCGATCTAGTTAAACATAACTCAGAGCGATTCTGCATGTTTGGGTGTGAAAGAGGACCATTCCTAATGTAAAAATACCTATTCAAATTCATTGGAATAGTTTATTTGGTTACACAAGTTGCAGAATGAAAGTTGCACCACTTTGCAACTTTCCACTGCTTCCATTTGACACTTTTTCCATCAACTAAAAATTGGATGCCACAGGAAAACCACTTTGAGATAATAAAAACTAAGAGAGGTTATTGTAGAGGGTCCCAACATGATCCCCTAGGATTATATTAGAAGTTTCTAAGAATCGCAATATCTGAGTAACAACATGTTGAAGTTTGTAGCCATTTTATACTTTGAACCTTTAAGGGATCGATTCGATTGAACGTAGCTTAGAGCGATTCCACTTGTTTAGGTGTAAAAGAGGACCATTTTTAGTGTAAAAATACCTATTCAGACGTATTTGAATAGTTTGTTTGGTCACGTGAGTTGCAGAATGAAAGTTGCACCACTTTGCAACTTTTCATTAGGGTATGTGCAGGATCATGATGTGCCAAAAAGTGGCAATATGACATGGGTATGTGGTTGATGACTATTTTTTAACCCAAAATTGATGAAATGAAAAGGGTTTTTAAAAAAAATTCTTAGCTTTCAAATGATATAAGTTATGCTTTACTTTGAATTTAATAAGTAATTATTATTCATTTTCTATTCAAATTATGACTAAAGTCCTGATTGATAGGCTAATTGAAAAAATCTATAGCTTTCAAATGGTATCACATTTTTTTAATCCAAAACATGCGTCACATTCTATGTTGTGCATAATATAGGATTAAAAAAATAAAAAATAAATTTCATGAAGTTTTAACCAAGTTAAGGTGGTCAAACATACAATTTTTTATATTTTTTAAAAAGTTGTAATAAAAAATTCATAATTAATTATTTATATGGAAAAAAATTACAAAAAAATATGCATCACATTGAGGCATGAGTCCTATACTTATATCTAAAATATTATAAAAGATATTATCATTTTATTGTGGTTAGGGTGGTCAGATAGACACCTACTTATTTTTTCCTTGAAATTTAAGTACCATTGCATTGAAATTTCAAAATTTCACCAAATAGATTTTTTTGTTTTTTAAACAAACCTAGTAGTTTAGAAACTACATTCAAATTTTCAAAAATTATATTCTTACATATTTTTGAAATAATATAGATAACTTATACAAATTTTAACGTAAAATTTCCTAACTCAATTTTTTTAAAAAAATTTGCCACTTAAGGGCCTGTTTTTTCCATGATGATCCTGCACATACCCACTACTTGCATTTGACACTTTTTCCATCAATTAAAAATTGGAAACCATGGGAAAACCACTTTGAGATAACAAAAATTAAGAGAGATTATTGTAAAGGGGTCAAACATGATCCCATAGGATCAGACAAGAAGTTTCTAAGTGTCACGGTATCCAAGTAACAACATGCTGAATTTTGCAGCCATTTTGTACTTTGGACCCTAAAGAAATCAATTCGGTTGAACATAGTTCAGAGTGATTCCGTGTGTTTGGGTGAAAAAGAGGACTATTTATAGTGTAAACATACCTATTCATATGTGTTGGAACAGTTCATTTGGTACACGAGTTGCAAAATGAAAGTTGCACCACTTTGCAACTTTCCACTTTTTGCATTTGACATTTTTTCTACCAACTGAAAATTGGACAACATAGGAAAAGCACTCTAAGATAAAAAAAAACCAAGAGACGTTATTATGGAGGGGTCCAACATAATCCTATAGGATTAGATGAGAATTTTCTAAGTGTCATAGTATCCGAGTAACAACATGCTAAAATTTGCAACCATTTTGCACTTTGGACCCTTAAGGAATCAATCTAGTTGAACATAGCTCAGAGTGATTATGCATATTTAGGAATGAAATATGACCATGCCTAGCATAAAAATACCTATTCTGATGCATTGGAATAGTTCATTTGGTCACACGAGTTGCAGAATGAAAGTTGCACCACTTTACAACTTTTCACTACTTGCATTTGACACTTTTTCCATCAATTGAAAGCTGGACACCACAGGAAAACCACTCTGTAATAACAAAAACTGAGAGAGGTTATTGCATAGGGGCCCAACATGATCCCATTGGATCAAATGAGAAGTTTCTAAGCATCATGGTAATTGAGTAACAACATGCTGAAGTTTGCAGCCATTTTATAATTTGGACCCTTAAGGGATCAATCCGGTTGAATGTAGCTCAAAGTGATTATGCATGTTTGGATGTGAAAGAGGACCATTCCTAGTGTAAAAATACCTATTTGGATACATTGGAATAGTTTTTTTGGTCACATGAGTTGCAGAATGAAAGTTACACCACTTTGCAATTTTTCACTGCTTCCATTTGACACTTTTTCCAAAAAACTAAAAATTGGACACCACAAAAAAACCACTCTAAGATAACAAAAAATAAGAGTGGTTATTATAGAGGGACCCAACACGATCCCATAGGATTAGATGAGAATTTTTTAAGAATCATGGTATCTGAGTAGCATCATGCTGAAGTTTGCAGCCATTTTGCACTTTAGACCTTTAAGGGATTGATCCGGTTGAACGTAGCTCGAAGTGATTCCGCATGTTTGGGTGTGAAAGAGGACCATGGTTAGAATAAAAATAACTATTTGAAAGTGTTCGAACAGTCTGTTTGGTCACACGAGTTGCACCACTTTGCAACTTTCCACTGCTTCCATTTGACACTTTTTCCATCAACTGAAAATTGGAAACCACAGGAAAACCACTTTGAGATAACAAAAACTGAGAGAGGTTATTGTAGAGGGTCCCAACATGATCCCATAGGTTCAGATGAATATTTCATAAGCACTATGGTATCCAATTAATATCCTGTCAAATATTGCTACCCTTTTGCACTTTGAGATTTGATGTTTTATTGAACTGTACGGTTTCGTATAGGGTGATTGTGCTCTCTTTTTGATGGAATTCAGTGGGAAACAAACTTAACTTCATTTTAGTTTTGGTTTGGTTGGATTTCAAGTGATTTTGTGCATTTGAGAAGCCAATTACTGAGGGTCAGTTTGTATACCCTGTTTTAAGTGTTTTAAGTGCATTAAAATGTCATATTAAGTCTTTCACCCACTGTATGCTTCTATAACTCGATGGAAAGGATTAGTTATGATTATTAAACATGTGTGAAAATTTTTGTGTGCTAGGGAGGCAAATAGAGGGTTTTTAGGTGATGCCCTAGATGTCAAATGGCACATTTTTGAGTGGATAATGGTGATTTACTGCATGGTTTGAAGAAATATTTGGGGACAACAATATATCTTGAAATTTTAAGCTTGTGTAGACCTTTTGAAGGTGTTTTGGGCTTTGGTTGGTTGTGGGAAGGTCTCGAGTATGGGTTTTCGATAAACCCTTACCTAACTTATAGTCTCCAAAACTCATCAAATGGGCTTATCTTTTAGAGAAGGTCATCCAATGGCCAAAAAAAATAAATCAAGCTTTAACACAAACCCTAAGAAAAATTCCCAATAGATCATACCATGTTTCTTTGTACCATCATTAAGATCCAGTAGACCACCTTGCATAAAGGCTACTAAATTAGTCCTATTTACAAAGAGACAACCTCTTAAACACTAGATCTTCACTCAAACTCCTCAAACAACAGTATGTTATGTGTCAAAACCTCCAATTCCATGATTTGTTTCCAAGTCCAAGACCTTTAGACCCCTAATACACCAAACCCTCTATTTCAAGCAAAATACTTGGGGTTTTAATGAAACTCCTATCTCCCGCACCTGCCATACCAAAACAAAGAACCAAACACACTTACCAAACCTTGAACATGGTGAATAATACATTACATGGACAATCTTTCCCATATTTTTATCAAAATACCACTTGAAACCCTCATTTTCATCATGAAAATACCCTGCTACAACCCTAGAACATCATCCCAAACACCCAACCTTGACTCCACAACATTCTAAACAGGTTAGGCATGTATTTTACAAGTTAGAGGACCCATTCCACAAGTTACAGTAGGCACAAAAAGTGGAATGGGTCAAATTACATCATGAAACCCTTCAATCAAAGAACACTGTGAAAGTAGGCAACAACAGTAAAAACAAGATAACCTTCTTTCCCATCCTAAAGTTTGGACCACATCCATTACCTCCACATAAAATTGGAAATCCTTGGTCTTCTTGGTTCCCATGCCTTGATATACTTATGCAAATGAAAATTAAGCAAAGTAATCATCTCCTTCTCCACTAGTTGGAAGAATGCATGCGTAACATTTTGATACATGATATCAACTCTACAATCTACTCTTATGGTTGAATACCAAAATATAGTATGGTGGGCCTCCAGAGTTCCAGTCATCTTTCTTCCTTTTACACCAAATGTTGGCCCGATCCACACGTCTGCTAGCCTAATTGACTTTGTTTTTGAAAGTTGAAATTTCTCCTAAGTTGCCAGTGTAGCTCTCTCTACCTTTTTAGACTCTTTCATTGCTACAGTTTGTCTCTGGGATTTATCATTTGCACCACATGGTTGATCTGCTTTGAATCCTTTCATCTAAAGGAAATTTCCTCAACATAAATACTACTAGAGAATTTCAATGTTTCCATTGTAGTTGGTATTAAAGCTGGTACCTGCAACATTGAAATTATACTTATATAAGAATTCCCTCCATCTTTATGTCTTGTAACACTCTTGATGGTGGCTACATGAAATATGATTCTAATTCCTCTTCTACATCAGAGGGTTCATATCTCCTTGTTCTGACTCTTCTGAATTATCAAAATTAGAATCACTAGCTTCCATATTCAAAAATTCCCAACCACCATCTTCAATAAATTGGCCACCAGTTCAAGTTCATTATGCTTTCATAATACTTTATTTCCATGGAGTTCAACCATTCCTTGATGTCATCAAGTGAAGATTGAGGAATGGCATCAATGCAGAGTACATCCCACTTGAATTATTTGAAAATAATAGCCATATCAAATGCCTTTTTCCCAAGTCATACTCTCTCAAGGTTAACAATCTCAATCTCACTAATAGTGATTACTAAGAAAGGTAATTCCACCAACTCTATCAAATAGTTTACCATACGAACAATAAAGGCAGAGGCTTTGAAAGCAACTCCATGAAAACCAAGCTCTCTAAATGGTATATCAAACTCTTAGACCTCATTATTGTACATTTACAACCAAATTCATTAATCTAATCTATTGACCACCTATCAACCTTCAAAAAGTGAAATTTTGCAACTAGGAGACTAGGTGCCCCTGCATCAAAATTACATTATGT
>VDFB02324162.1:0-28738 GCA_007258455.2 Sequoia sempervirens | reverse complement strand
ATTATAAATTAACTGTTCATCAAAATTTCAAATAAATTACATTTTTAGAAACTAGACTCCATTCTACAATTTTTTTTAAAAAAAATCAATTACCTTCAAAAAAATTCAAAGGGGAGCACGGCCAAAATTCTACTTTTTAGGAAGTGCCCACTTAGAAAATTAGTAAAAAATCAAATATTCATTAAAAAATTATCAGAAAAATCGTGCATCAACTAGATACTGTTAGCTAACTTATGACCATAGAAATTTTAAAAATACAACAAAAAAGTTCACCATGCTAGGGTTGTACAAGAGTTGCTATGTTATTTTTTTTTGACAAAAACAACACCAATTTGTGTATGTCCCTCCTTTGAACCCCTTAATCTCAACCATTTTCAAAATAAATTAGTAGTTTAGAAAGTAGACTCAGAGCACTTTGATCCTTGTTTTTGTTCCATCTCAAAATTTTGAGTGTAAGTATCCTCAATTTCACTTCGAAGGTCAGTATTTCTTGATTTCAGAAAAAAAAGTGGCCACTTAAGCCCTCTTTTTGGGAGCTATCTTGGTGCACTTACCTTAAGATTCTAGAGAAGATTGGGCCAATTGCTTACCACCTTGCTTTGCTGCCCAGTCTCTTGTAAATCCATGACATGTTCCATGTTTTTGTACTTAGACCTTACCACCTTAACATTTCTCGCATCCTTGACTAGACTGCCTTACATGTAGAGGACATGCAGCTAGCTTTGGAGCCTGTGGTCGTTACACAACATAGGAGACTCACCCTCAGGGGTCGAGATATTGAGTAGGTGAGGGTCCAGTGGGATCCTAGAGATGACACTTCTGCTACATGGGAGGATGCTACCAGGATGAGGGAGCTCTATCCTTATTTGTTCAAAGCTTCCAAGAGTAAGCCTAATCCTAGGGGGGGAGGATGTAACACCCCTCTGATTTGCTATGTTTTCTCTGATAGTTCAGATACATTGATAAATGATATTTTATGTTATTGGTATTCTATCGCTGACAATGGAGCGATGATGGTGTTATATTTTGATGAGATGATACACTATGTGGATGCTTATTGTTTTATGTTATGCTTTTGTTTAGCATGTAGTTATTATTTGATTGATTGATATATGCTCATCTATATTTTAATTTATGTTGTACTTCATCAGTTTACTATGATATTGTATTGGTGAAGGGAATGGGATTGCATCACTCACATGCTAGTGCCCTGTGATTTCCACAATTCTCTCTTCATGGTGTGTATGATTTATTATCTGGATACATGTACGACATATGCTTTTTTTGTAGGTTTTCAGGTACAGAACAACAACTTCACCTGGATTCATAGGTCTGAGCATGTCCACTACCCAATAGTAGTGTTGATTGGGAGATAGTAATGGGTTTACTTAGTCAAACCTTTACCCTAGTATAGTGTGTCGTCAGTCCATGTATTGTCCGTATTCTTTATCCATGTTTGCCTTGCTATTTTATTTATTGTGCAAGGTTTATTTGTGAGAATTAATTTATAAATCTTATGAGTGGTTAGTTAATTAATCTGGATTATTGATGTTGAGGCTTTATAATTGATAAATTAATTAATTAAATTTATTTTATAAAGTGATTTTATTATTAGATTAAATTTGATTTGAAATAAATAAGTTATTTAGATTTCAAATGCATAATATCTGTAAAAGATCTTTGGAAATATCTGTGGTTGTTGTAGAAAAGATATTTATTTTGTAACTGGAAGTTAGAAGATATTTGCTACGGTAGTTTAAAAATTGATTCCCAGAGAGAATTATAGGGATTGATGAAAAGAGGTTATTTCACAGAAGGAAGAGATTATTCTGAAAGTGGTTGAATTTTTTTTGGGTTGTTAAAATTTTGGAAATAGAAGCTCTAAAAAATTTGGGGATCTAGTTTTGTTGCATTTCTTTTGGTTCTTGATTATTTTTCTGTTCTCTGGAAAGTGGTAATTCTATGAAGAGGCTTTGGCAAAGTTGGAAATTAAAGGGGAAGCTTTGCATCAAATTTCAAATTTACAAATCTTCTTGAATAGGTTCCTTATTGCTTTTGTAAATTTAATTTCAAAAAGTTATTGAACTTGCTGAAAAAAAATAAAGATGTAGCAAAAAGGTTAAGAAATCCTTTTCCCTTTTTAGAATGAGAATGTATTAAGCAACTATCAATACCTTTCTTTTATAATCAATGAAGGAATTATTTTAGTTGATTCTACTGTATTGCTCATTAACTCAGTATTAAATAATCTAGGTTCTAACCTTCTTAAAGGTTTGTTTGAGTAGTTAGGGACCATGTAAAATGGGGGTATTCGTGAAGTTATTAAAAAAAAAAGCAGATATCCATGAGCTTAATTTTCTCTGGATTTGGTTACAAATAATGTCTGCATATGTATTATTTCAGAAAAGAAAGAAAAAAAGAGACCCCACGTACACATGTTATAATGGAGTAACATAAATTTTTGTGTGATTGTGCATTTTTTTTACTTCTTTCCATCATAAATTTAGCTATTTACATTAAGGAAATGTGATTTTCCAAAGAATAGATATAAAAATTAGCCACAAAAGCCAATCAACATGTGTAGGTTGTAATTTAAAATTAATTGATAGCAATATTATAGTGTTGGATCTACATATAATATAGTAGAAATGAAGTGGATTTAGTGGACATTTGTAGTGAGGGTTACCATTGTATACCAACAAAAATAAATAAATAAATAAACTGAGGATGAAATGAAATAAAATAATAATAATAATTATAACAATAAAAAGGAAGTAGATAATATTTTGTCTTTGGGGTGTGAACCTTGAGATTTGTACAAAATTTAAATCTACTAGCAAATGGTTAACTCATGGAATAAGCATCATTGAAGAAATAGAAATTATCTAGTACCTGAATAAGATTAAAAAAAGTGAAAAAAATAATAAGAACCTTTGAAAATTCTATTGCAATTACTGATTATTAATCTACTATCTATATAGATTATTTAATTGTCGAAAAATTAATTCACAACAAATATTGAAAAATAACACAACTCCAACTTCACAAATAAAACCACAGGAATAGAGAAGAAAACATGCAAAATAATGAACACAATAATTTTGGATAAATTGTCTCTTGGAAACCCCAAAGGGAAAACTAGTACTACATATGAGGAATTTTATTAAACTTCAACAAATCAAGAGATACATAAACTGCTTGCTTCTTACTAGTAGAGCTCTGACACTATTTCTTCTCTGAAAATTCTTCCCTAAATTTCTCCTGCTGAAATTCCATAGCTATTGTCCCCAACACTATCACTGTGCCCTTGCTATCATTGAAAATGCTTCTCAAGTGTGTGTTCTCCAAATTCCCATTGATCCCATTTTATACTATTCTCATTGAAAAAACCAATGACCATGATTTAATCTCAATCAATGGCTAAGATTAATTAGACTCCAACAACCCTAACTAATTGGATTCTAGAAGTCTCTAGGGGAATCAATCAATTAATTAATTAATTATCTAGACAACTAACTCCTTTCTAGAAGTCTCTAGAAAAATTAATTAAATAATTAAATATTTCTTGGGTTTGGAGACACCCATCCAAGCTACATAAATTAAAACTCCCTCTTAGCGAGGAAGGTGTTCTGCATGACACCCAACTTATCTCTAAAGAAGATGATTTTTTCCTTCCTCAATGCCTTTGTTAGAATGTCTGCTACTGTAGCTTAACAATCCCCCACTATATACAATCCCTGATGAAATGATACATAATGCCTATATTCTTAGACCTATCATGAAACACCAAATTCTTAGACAATTTGATGCAACTCTGATTATCACAATGTATCACTGTAGTCTCAACACTCTGACTAAATAAGGCCACCAACAACTTCCAAAGCCATATTGCATCACACGTCGCCATGCTAGCTGCTATGTATTCTACCTCTGCAGAACTCAAAGCCACAAACTTCTGCTTCCTGCTATACCAAGAGACAACTCCTAATCCCAAACTAAAGCAACACCTTGAAGTGCTTTTCTTGTCTGTTGTACTGCCTATCCAATCTGTGCCAATATAGCCTATCAACCTGACACCATCACCTCGAGCATATATGATCCCATACTTGATTGTACCACACAAATACTGCACCACATGCTTTGTCGTTGTCCAATTCACTTTCGTCGGCTCAACCATGAGCTGACTATGAGAGTTTACTGCAAAGGATATATCTGCCTTGGTGTTGACCAAATACATTAGAGATCCAATCAACTACCTGTATAAGGTGGGGTCTACATCCTTCTCCCTGGATGAGTCTACCTTGTTCCAATTTGTGATCATAGGAGTAAACATGGCTCTGGAATCCTCCATCTCGAACCTCCTTGAGATTTCGATGTAGTATTTCCCTTGTCAAAGGAAAATCTCTCCATCTATCTACCACACCTCCATGCCTAGAAAGTAGTGCATAAGTCCCAAATCCTTCATATTGAACTCTACTGCAAGGTCTCTCTTGGACTCCTCTATGAGCCCTAGTGAACCTATTAAAAAAAAGTCGTCCACATATAGAACAAGAATGAGAACATCACCCCAAACCACCAAGTAGTAGAGGTTAGCATCCACTTCACTCTTCACATAGACCATTCCCTGCAAGTATCTATCAATGTGCTCATACCACGCTCTAGGAGCCTGCTTGAGTTCGTAAAAATATTTCTTCAATCTGCACACGTGGGTTTTACTATTGTGTGCTCCAAATCCCTTTGCTTTTTCTATGTATACCTCCTCTTTCAATTCACCATTAATAAATATCATGTTGACATGCATTTGATGGATTTTCCATCCCATCTGTGTTGCAAGTGAGATCACGACTTGTATAGAAGTATGCCTAGCCACTAGAGCGAATGTCTCCTCATAGTCTATTCCCTCCTTATGAGAGAATCCCTTGGCCACAAACCTTGCCTTATATTTCTTGATGCTACCATCTACATTGTGCTTGATCTAACAAATCCAACGTGATCCAACCACTGCCCTATCTGTCGGTCTAGGAACAACCTCCCACACATCATTTTTCACTATTGAGGTATATTCCTCAACCATCGCTTCTCACCACACTTGTTGTTGTGTAGCCTCCTGATAGATGGCAGGCTCACTATTTACCAACTGACTAACTAATGCCATATAGTCATTATACCTAGTTGGTTGTATCTGTTGTCTATTACTCATCCTAGGAGCTCGCAAAAACTCCTGAGTATCCCTATGTGTCTGTTGGTTCCTACTGCCAACTATAGAGGATGAAGTATCAACCTCCATGCCTTCTTGATGCATCTCTTGGATTTGTTGCATCTATTGCTCCATACTCTGGGAACTCTCAACACTTAAGCCTATGCTTGTACTAGTAACTATACTCAAGCTTCACTGCCTTTGATTTGGTTGCATGATCCTTGGAGCTTGTACTGGCTGCTCATTCCGATCATCTGCTGGAAAATATTTGGACCTCCTAAATGCCTTGTCCTCCATGAACTTGACATCACACCTAACTATAATCATCTTGGACCTTGGAATAAATATCCAATATTCCTTTGAGGTTTCATTATACCCAACAAAGTACCCTTTCTCTGCAGTCTGATCTAACTTGGAATGTGTAGGCATTGGAATGTGACAATATGCCAAACTCCCAAATATCTTGAAGTGGCTGACATTTGGCTTCTTCCCTAAGACTACCTCATCTAGTGTCATCTTTCCCAATACCTTATATGGAACCCTATTCTATATGTATACTATTGTATTGCATTCCTCTGCCCATAAGTAATGTGGCATATCTTGGTCATACAACATAGCCCTTACTGCCTTTGATATAGACTGATTCTTCCTTTCAACAACCCCATTTTACTATGGGTTGTAAGGAACAGTCCACTCTATCTTGATTCCTTCCCTGGTATAAAAATCCTGGAACTCTTTCCCTTTGTACTCACCTCCACAGTTTGACTGAAGAACCTTTATCTTCCTACTTGTCGAATTCTCCACAAGATCTTTGAACTCTTGGAAGCAATTGAAAACCTCATCCTTGGTCTTCAAGAAGTATATCCAAGTCTTCTTGGAGAAATATTCAATAAAAGTAACAAAGTACTCATATCCTCTAAGAGATTTCATCAACATTGGTCCACATATGTCTGGATGTACTCGATCAAGAACACCCTTGGATGTGGCGTCACTCCTTGGAAAATCTACTTTCACAATCTTCCCCAACACACATCCCTTACATACATCATCATGCTTTGTGCTCACCTTTGAAACACCTTTCATTGTCTCATGAAGCAATTTAAGTGCTCCATGATGTATATGGCCAATCCTCCTATTCCATAACTCTCCTTGATCTCTAGATTTATTGTTGCTCATTAGTGCCTTCTGAGTATCAAACTACAACCTATAAATTCGGCCGCTCCTAACTACAATAACTATGGGTGATTTCCAATTTCCAATCCTTATGCTTGATTAACACATTCACCCCTCTAAAGAGTACAATGTAAACTTTATCCTGAAGGATGGATACATAAATCTGATTCATACCCAAGCCTGGAATATGCAACACATCATGAATGGGAATCAACTTGCCATTCTCCCTCTAAAATAGAATAGTCCCTTTCCCAACTAGATTGAGTTTGCACATGTTCCGCATAGAAATATGGATTTTTATGTCCTTCTTATAACTAGAGTACTTTCTAACTCCTATCATATGAAATGATGCCCCACTATCTATATACCAAACACCCTGTGAGGTTGAGCTAATCATACAAGCTATGAGTGCAAACTCATCCTCCATTCTACTAGATAGCTCATCTGCACTTATTGAAGTTTTCATCTACTTCTTTCCTTTCTTTTCATTCTTCTTCCTTTGTGGCCAATCATTGACATAGTGGCCAAACTCATGACAACCATAGCTCTTGATCTTAGAAAAGTCCTCACTTTATGGATTTGATCCTTTTCTAGACCCCTTCTTCACTTTCCCTTTTCCTACTGGGGCGACATTTTCCTGTTCTGCCTTAATTTTTTTTACTCTTACTACTGGTTCCATTAACAAGACTTAGTCTACGCTCCTCCTGAGTGAAGTCACTCCATAGTCGATCCCAACTCAGTAAGGTGTCTTGTCCATTGATAACTTGAACAAAGACATCCCACTGGTTAGTAAACCCATTTAATGCTATTCACACTAGCTCGTCATCATCTGGTTTATCTCCAACAACTGCCAACTCATCCTTGACAAGTCTGAGTCTGGTGAGGTAACTTGTAACATCTTCTCCCTTGTTCTAGAATAGTTTTGTTTTAACTTGTGTTTGCTAAATTCTAGCAACAATATTTATAAAACAAATAAATAATAGGTACATAAAAAGCAAGTTTTTTTTCAAATTCTCCACTAGAATTTGTCCACTTAAACAACAATTAAAATAGGTTTCACAAAGTTTAACATACATAATATATCTTTTTGTTGTTATATCTAACATTGATATTTGAATGAGAAACTGATCATAATTACATGATGAAACAAAAATAGAACTACAAAAATTAGGTTGAAATCATACTCTTGTAAGCTACAAATGTCATGAATCTAATTACCTGAGGAGTTATCCTTACCTTATGAACAATAAAATCCCAATAATTTCACCTCAGTAGCTTGAAGTGCTCAACAACTTAAAGTGCTCTATTACCAAAGATACTAGCCCCTTAGTGGTATTGGGATATGACTTGTTGTCCTCCAATGAATTTCTCTTTTCTTGTAGAAAATATTAATTTACATGAGTTACATATATCCTTTTTAATTGTATTGAATAGCATTCCTTAGCTACTTCTGTGACCCACAACAATGAAAAGGAAAGAATGGAAAAAGAGAAAAAAAAAATTAAGTAGATAGCAAGGTAATGGATGCTCTAGTGTTGTTGAATTATAGAAAATATTTCAGAAATTGTACATGCACCTTTTATGTATCTAACGAATTGCCCCATATTTGGTATCTTTCAAAGGGAAATTTCTTGGCTTCCTTTACATCTCAAGCATGATGAAGTAAAATTGTATTGAAATTGTGCATGTGGATTCTAATCAAACTATGTAACTATAAAGGCCCATGAGGTTTTTAGTTTTCATCTAAATTTGGATACTATTATATGAGATGAGATTCAACTATAGGACCTCCCATCTGCATGACAGGGTGCTCTATCACTAATTTGTTGGTCCCTCACAGATTTAGTATTTTCTGTATTGTGAATTTCCATACAACAAATACAACAAAGTTTGTTTGTTTGGTCAAAAAAAATTAGTTGTACATGAAATGGAGAAAATTCACAATTTATGCAAGTGTTCCCTCCACCTCACATTTCATCTCTTGGATTATAGACCCCCCAAAAAAGATAGAGTGAGAGTTTTGAGTGTTTTAGAATTTTAGTTCCTTACACATGAAGCAAAGAGTTTATAGTGAGAAAGTCACTTTTGTTTATGGAGAGCTACATTAATTAGGAAGTTAGACAAATATTCCCAGCAAATAATTGAATCAAAATATCTTTCCTTTTGGAGAGAAGGGATGTTTAGGATGTTTTAGAATTGCACTTAAAGGGGAGAACCTCTTGATTGTAGGGTGGTTCAATTTTTATTGCTTTGATTGACATGCTACAAGCTGAATTTCTAGGGGCCATATACTCCATTTTTTTTTGAAACATGAGTGTATTCAATGTAACACTCTAATACCCTCCATTCCAAATAATCCATATGCATATACAAATATGTGGTAAGTTGGTTACATATGATGGTTGAAAATCAATCTCTAATTAAGTCGAGAGGCTTCTACAATGAAATCACTTCTACAATGAAATCACAAGATGTGTGTACATTTTTTGAAGCTATGTTTATTTTGACGTTCTCTTTCCTAGCGACGGTTATATATATTATAAAAGAAATGTAACTGCCATGAAAATTCATTTTTTATATATACTATAATTTATCTCACTTTTTTTATAAATATTATTAATAAATAATATATACACTAGTTGATATTTTCTCAACAAAAAAGGCAACTTGCCATTGTTAAATAAATGTTATCTCTACTAGAAATAAATATTGTTTACAGGTCAATGATGCACCTTTTCAAAATTCATAGGAGGCATTTCAAATGGAGATACATGCTTCACATGTGGTGAGAACAATTTATGTCTTCTATTTTTGGTGTTTTCCTCTCCTCAAAAGGAACCATTTCTCAGAGGAAATATGTATAAGTTTCAAAGGAGAAAACATGTAAATGGGTTTCTTGTGGGTCAAAAACTTGAAAAAAACCAAGATATGTTTTTGATTGATTAAGCAGGGAAAAGGGCCTTGACCCGAGAAAATAGTACATGATAAGAACAACAGGTGGTAAGAAAGAACAAAAAATAGGAAGCCCACCAAACTTTTCCCCTCCCACAAAAAAATGCTTAACCAATTCCCATACGATCAAACATCATAGTTCTATCATTCAAATAAAAAAAACCTAATCTAGCATCAATAGCATCCTTCCCTATCCATCTACAATACTTATAAGCATCTATCATAATGTTCCATCTTAAAATATAAACAACATTATAGAAGTTTAATTTCTGGCACCCACGACCATAACCAGTAGCAATAGACCTATAAAACACAATATAAATAAACATAATAATAAAAAAGAAAAGCCCCATAGTGAAGCATCCAAGCCAAGCATCCTCGATCAACCTTCATGCTTTCATCAGATCTTCAACAATTCCATTCATTATTGCCTTCAACTCCATCTTTCCTGCCAAGTCTTCACCATCATCCATTGCTTTTTTCTTTTGCTACTTTTTGATTTTTCCCATTTCAGTAATAGTCACCATAACCACCTTATTCATAATAGCATCAACCACCATACACATGTTCTGAACCACTTCTTCTAGGATTTAAATTCTGTTTTCATCTCCTTTTTCTTGCATCCCTTTCTCTAGTACCTTCAGTCTTTCCTCAATAATTCCATTCACCAAATTTTTGAGGGCATGGAGGTTTTTGTCCCCCACTTTCTCATTTATTCTCTTTTCCAGAATCTACAATCTCTCCTCTAGTCTTTCAATCCTTCCATTCCCATCATCCTTAGTGTTATCATCTTCTTTATTGGTATTGTCATCCCTCTCTTGATTATCCATAACATTTACTTCTCATCTCAAGCCATTTCATGCTACAACTCCTCTTTTTCCTCATCTGATTCCTCCTCTTTAGCCGAGTCTCCTCCCAAGATGTCAGGAATTTCTTCTGTTGAGTAGTCATTCTCCTCTTCTTTCTTTTCAACACTCTCTGACGGGCTTCAGGTACTTTTTTCTTTAGGGCTCTGTGTTTTTCTTACTCTCCTGTTCTTTCAATGCCACCATGGCTAGTCTTTTTGACCTTCTTCCTCCAAGGTTTAAACCTTCTAACTCATTATCATTAGGAATTGTAATTGTGTCCACCTCTTCCCCAAGTTCATGCAAAATCAATCTCTTCCTTTCTTAGTCCCCATCTCCATCAAATTATCCTTTCTTTTCTTTGGAATGATCGTAAGTAAATCTTTCCACAAAGAAGTGTCTAGATTTTGGGATTTTTTACAAGTTTTCTCAGGGCTTTGGGACTTCTTGCCAAATTTTTTAGGCATAAGGTGGGGACAGTCTTCCAGAAGCTCAATTTTCATTGAGCTCTAAGGTTTAGGGTCTTCAATCATCCTAATACCAAGATTTTTCTGAGGAGTTCTAGACAACACAAATTTACAAATGGCTCTTATAAGGCCTTGATGTAACGGTGGATTGGCACCATGAGTGAGACTTTGGTTGAGAGAAGAAAAAAAGAAAAAGGGTAAATTTATTTTTTCCTAATGCCTAATATGGTTGAGGATGAAAAATTGGTATCCATGGAAAAAATAGTAGTGGCCTTCGAGAGTAAAATAATTCATTGCAATAAAGCAAACATTGTGATATGGAGGTGGAAACTTAACTGTAGAATACCCATTTTGAAATATTTTCTATTTTTCTTTTCCTTCAAAGAACTTCTCAAAATAATCCTAATACTTACCATTACTGACCTTTGCTACCTTCATCCGTTCGTAATTCGGACCCATCGTTTCCACAATTAGCTTCCCATCCACCTTAAACTGAAGCCTGCCTAGGTTTACTTGATCATCTCTCTAGGAATTTGCAAATTTGTAGCCGATTCTTTCATTATAGCCCTCCATTGCGATGAAATACAGAGTGAAACTTGCTTGCTCAAAAAGACCCCATAGCTCCTCATTGTTGCGAAGTGATTCAAGTTTGTGGGGTTTGGTATGCTTCTTAGGGCCACCCATCTTGCTATCAAAGCTATGAAAAACTTTAATAGGAACCAAAAGAAAATCACTTCTATTACCTTCGACATCCTCAACACTCGCAATCGAAAGCTCCACACTCTCTGTTCTAATGACGACTGTTACAATTCATTTGAAATTTAGTTAGCTTAGGATTTTTTCTATGTTTCATAAAGAAATTCACATCTTGATTACTTCATTATTGCTAATGATAGCTCCGCCTCCTTTTCTAGTAATGATAGCATTTTTTTTTATTCCAACTCTTTATTCTAATTTTGACATGAATCCATCTATCACATCGAAGATCGATCCTCAGATTATACCACATACTATTAATTTCCAAATTTAAAATTCCTGTCATAGTACAAAACTACTTGTCTAATTGTCCTTTCCCTCGATTGTGATGTCCTTTATCAAGATTTGGAAATCCCTTTAAAATGTTCTTCCAACACCAACCAATTGACATGCCAGCTTGCAACCATGGGGTCCACATCCTCATAAGCCTTCTCCTTCCACCACTCCTATTAATAATTAAGAAACCCCTCCTCATAGTCCTTTATTCACATATTTTTCACCAAGTTTCTCTTTCGCTAGGACTTCCTTAATTTGATTAGGAAAATTAATAAAGTCCTAGTTTATTAATGTTTCTTGATTTACACCACGGTTGGCCATCACATCTTTTTCCCTATTTCCTTCCCTTAATGAGTGGAAAATTTTAACACATTGGATCTCTTACAATATGCCTTTACAATCTTCTAACAGATCTCTAATTTCCCAAGGGATATTCACCCTATTGTTGAGATAGTCTATTATTAGCTTTGAGTCTCCTTCAAAAAAAACCTTGTTGTATCCCCTCTCTCTGAGAATTCTAGCACCAATCCAAATAGAAAATTCCTTAGCAAAGTTTTTTGTAGTTATTCCTAAACCTTTGTTATATCCAATTAGAAAGGCACCCTTATCATCTCTTATTACTCCACTAGCCATAGCTCGTTCAAGATTCCCCTTCGAGTAACCATCAAAGTTGCATTTCACCAATCCTGGATCTAGGGGGATCCAAAGAGTGCTTCTTCTTATAAGCTATTTCATCTAGTTAGCATTATTTAAATCATGGGAGAACTCGCATTGTTGTTTTATACTTAACTCAATCTGAGTAGGTTGTTTCTTATCCTCCTTATATTTGTAGCTTTCCATATTCTCCTAAACTTGTCTTTTAATTATTAAACATAAATCCTTGCTAGTTCTTGTAGTCTCCCTAAACACTCTATTATTCCTCTCTTTCCACAAAACCCAAGCCAAAAATGGGGGAATTTTTCCCCATAGATCACTAATTATATTGTGGGAAAAAGGGAAAAATCTCCATCCTTCCACAAACATTTGAACATTGACCAGGAAAACCCACTCCACCTTCAAAGCATTAAGAAAAAAAACCCAGACTTCTTGAGCAAAAGAACATTAAAAAAACAAATGCATGCTAGTTTTCGCTTCTTCATTGCAAAGGCTACATCTGTTTACAAGATACCAACCTCTTTTCTTTAGGTTGTCAATAGTGAGGATCTTACCATGTATCACCGTCCACTAGAAGAAATTAATTTTTGGTATTAGGTTCTTCTTCCAAACTTTAATCCAGTCAAAAGAACCCAAGACCATAGTTTGCTGCATCATTAAGTCATAAGTTTATTTAACAGAGAACCTTCCATTAGAATTTTTTTTCCAGATCCACTCATCTTTTCTGTTTCTTGAAAAAAGGTCAAGATTTCCAATTTTTTTCATAAGTAGATCAATAGCAACCTCCAATTCTGTTGTCTGCTTCCCCTGAGAATACCATTGCTCAGATAGTCTTTAAAGCTTTTCCACCTAGGTCTATAGCCATCCCACACAAAATAATTACAAGCTTTTTTTCCCAATTTCCCTTTTCAATCTTATTCTATTTTTTTTGGAGATCTCTAGAGGCCACCAATGGAGTTGGTGTAGACCATGGGTCATCCCAAAAATCGGTATTGAGATAATTACCAATCCTCAATTTAGCACCTATAGTCAGCACTCCATGAGTTTTAAGGAGATTATTCCAAAACAAAAATCCATGTAGAAGCTCCTTCTTCCTTAGGAAATAGCTAGCATCCTTATTTTTAAGATACTTAGCCCTTAGGATAGTAGCCCAATATTTTTTATTTTCCAAGAGAAACCAACCCATTTTTGCCACCAGAGCTTTATTAAACAATTTTAATCTTCTAATGCCTAACCCACCATCTTTCTTTGAGACACACACCTTCTCCCATTTAATGAGAGTCATTCTTTTCCTTTCCTCCACTCCGAAGCATAAAAATATTCTTTGAATTGTTTCAATTCTTTCAGCAATATATGCTAGTATATTAAACATTGAAAGATAATAGACCAGAATATTCTGAAGTGAGGCCTTTAAAAGTTGAATTTTTCCTACCAAGCTCAACAATTTACCCTTCCACCCAACCAATTTTTTTTGGACTTTCTCCACAATATAGTTCCAATAGTTACTATTCGGATTTTGAGAGAAAAGAGGTAGACCAAGGTAAGTAGTAGGTAAATCCACTTCCTAACATCCCAAAATCCTTATCACTTTATCTTTCACAAACTAACTAGTATTGAAAAAATAAAATTTTCTTTTTTGGTAATTTATACATTGTCCTAACAAATGAGCATAGTTGTCTAGGATAGTTTTCCATTGTTTTTCTTCAACCATCGAAGCCTCCCCCATTAGAATGGTATCATCAAAAAATTGTTGATGTGAGGTTGAGGATAAGGAAGAAGCAACACAAAATCCCTTTAGGGATTTATTATTAAGTTGTTTCTGAATGTTGTGGCCTAGAGCCTTTTCCACGATGAAAAAGAGGTAAGGAGATAGGGTATCTCCTTGTCTCAACCCTCTACTAGGTGAGAAAAAACCATGGGAAATACCATTCACCAAAACCAAATACTTTGGGCTAGTAACACAGGCTTTTATCAAATTAAAAAAATTACCTTTAAAGCCAAATTTTTCCAAAACAAAAAACAAAAAATTCTAAGTAACCCTATCATAGGCTTTGGAGATGTCAAGTTTCAACACCATACTTGGTTTTTTACTGTAATCCATAGAATTCAGGATATCATGAGTGTAAATTGCTGCATCCATAATTTTTCTTCCTTGAACAAAACCTTTTTGATTGATAGCAATCATTTTTCCTAAGACCAACTTCAGCCTGTTGACAAGAATTTTGGAGAAAATATTATAAGTAGTGTTACATAGACTTATAGGTCTATAATCATTCATTGAATTAACTTCATTTGATTTATGGATAAGGGCCAATAAGGTGTTATTCATCTAATTCAAAATTCTACCAAATCTAAAGAAATCTATGACAACAATTAAGAGGTCCGTAGACACAATCTCCTAGTATACTTGGAAGAAGTTGGGCGGAAATCCATTAGGTCCCAAAAATTTGAAATCTCCAAAAGAGAAAACAACCACCTTAACCTCTTCCAAAGTGACACACTTAGTTAATTATTTTAGGTCTTCCTCCATGATAACATTAGGTATAACTTGTAGGAATTCCCCCAAACTCAAAATGTCAACCCTTAAAGGCTCTAAGTAATTTGAAAAGAAGGGAAAAATATCATTTGCTATTTCTTCTTCTCTTTCAAGTTTAGTACCATTAGAAGTGGTGAGAGATTTGATCCTATTTCTTTCTCCATGCTTCATTGTAGATTGGTGGAAAAACTTAGTATTCCTATCTCCTTCCTTAAGCCACTAAATCCTTGATTTCTATTTCTAGAAGATTTCCTCCTTCTTACTTATTTTGTGCCATTGGGCTCTAAGCTCCCTTTCTATTATGTTCATCTCATCATTATAGTTTCTAGCCTCTATTTGATCTTGAACTTCCTTAATTTTCAAATCCAGATCCCTCTTAGTAGTAAAGATATTCCCAAAAGTGTATTTGTTCCATCCTTTAACCATTTCCTTAATTCTTCTTAACTTTTGCGTTAACCTAAACATTGGAGTGCCATCACAAGGAAGGTTCTAGCATTCATCAATTAGAGATTTAAAAGTCTGGATGAAGGGACCACATGATTTCATACCTAAAGGGGTAAGGTTTTTTTATCACTCTATCATCCCATTCTAGAATAAGAGCACTATGGTCAAAACCTATTCTAGGAAAGGAAGTAAGAGAGACATTTTTCAAAATATTCCAATTTGAGGAGATCAAGAATCTATCTAGCTTCACTTGTATAAGTTGATTACCTTGACTTCTATTAGTCCAGGTGAAATGGGATCCCATAAGAGGGATATCCATAAGTCCCACTGAGTCGATAAAGCTTGATAGATCCATCATACTCTTTGAGAAGTTAGTGAGACCTCCTTTTTTCTTAGAAGGGTACAACAAGGAATTGAAATCTCCTCTAAGCATCCATAGTTCATCTTTGTTGTTAATCATAACTTTATCCAATAGGTTCTATAAGTCCAGCCTATCCAACCTTGCATTTGGGCCATATATATTCCCCATATTCCATTTAATGGAAGTATCACTATCTTTCATACTAATCAAGAGACTATTTTTATTTTTGAATTTCAACATTCTGCTAAATTGGGAAGAATTCTAGTAGGTAAAAATCCCACCAAAGGCTCCTTCAGCATCACTAGCATCAAAATTAGCACCAGGCCAAAGCCACTTCAGGGTTTTCTCAAAACTTTCCTTTTTCATTTTAGTTTCCTAGATCAAGAGAATGTCAAGTTTCACATTAGCTAAGCATGCTTTCAACACATGTTTATATGGGCCATTAAGACCCCTTACATTCCAAGATAGGATCTTCATAATTCAAAAGGGTTAAAGAGTAGTATCAGCTAATATTACCCACGGTGGGAGGACAACCTCCCTTATTTCCTTTTTGGTTGTTCCCTACTAATGAGTCCAAAGTCCTCTATTTCCCTCCTACCACATCTTTTGTTGTTTCTTTGACTCTTGTTTCTTTTAATTGGAGTCTACCGACTTTATTGTTTCCTCCTACATCTAGTTTTTTCTTTTTTCGTGACTTAGTGTTTATCCATCCTTTATCATCCTTGCTTTGTGACATTTGTTCCTCCTCTAGAATTTTTTCATTGTTGTCTCAAGTTGGGGTTGAAAGTTGTTCATTGTAGCTTATAATTTCCCTTCCTCCTAGGTTTCAATTTGATGTTTTTCCAAAAACACTAGAGGAGGAGTTCTTCCTTTATTTTCAATTTCTTTTTGAATCAAGAATTTTCTCCGAGCATGGCGAAGTAGATGGTTCATTGGAAGCTTCTAAAAATAGCCTTTCTAGATTTTCATTAGAAATATTTTCCATATCTAGGTTAAAGGCTTTTTTTTTGTGATTAACAACTTTTTGTTGGGTGTTGAGATTTCAGATTCCTTTGAACTATTCAACAAAGTATTATTCTTCAATAGTTCATTCACTTATGTCTCAATTTGGGGAATAATAGTCTCAAGAGGAGAAATCTTACAAGCATCCTGTAGGTTCCCAAATTTATTGCATCCCTGATAGAAAAACATGTCTCGCTCATATTCTAAAGGCTGAACCCATTTACCAAACTTGGATTTTAAGGTCACTAAAGTGGGTAGAACTATGCTAACCTCAATGTTAACATAAATTCTTGCATAAAATAACCTTGTTTTAAGAAGAGTAACTTTGTCTATGGTAACCAAAGAACCAAAGGAATCAAATATTCCTTTAAAAACCTTCTTATGCTAGAACTGAAGGGGTAACCCAGGGAGCCTAACCCAGGTTGGAGCAACTTTCCCCAAATCAGCAGAGGAGTCAAACCCTAGTTTCCACTTGCATAAAGAAAAAATATTTTAAAACCACTATCAAAAGCCCATGGTCCACCTATGAGGACCTTTAACATGTCCTTAGGGATAACAAAGGTAAATAGAAAAAGACCCTTAGGCATAACATTTATATAAACACTGCCATTGAGTTTCCAAGTGTTAGAAGCCCATTTTTGTACTTGGTCAATGTTGGGTCATCCAATAAAGAATTTCCCCACTAAGGAAAACTTCAACCCCTCCATAGTGTCATTCAAAATATCATCTAAGATGCCCACTTCATCCCCCTCCATAGTAAAAAAATCCATCACAGATTTCTAAGGTGTCCATGTCAAAGTTTGACCTCCAACAAGCTTATCCACATAGGAAGCCTTTTGGGCGTCAAGGCTAGGACAAGATTTGCCTTCAAAAGAAAAAATAGGGTTTTTCAAAGCCCCAGACAATAGAATATGCTCAGAGGAAGGGGTTGTCCTCCCACACAGAGAGGAAACATTATTCTGGGAAACAACAGGTTGCTTTGGTGGGGGAGCCTCTATGGGCCCCCCTCCAGGCTGATTCATCGAGTTGTAGAGTTGTAGATAAATATTTAGATATATTCAACTCTTTGATATTAGTATAATGACTTTCCAAGATAAAAATTGAATGCCTTGCATATAACATTGATTTTGTTTTGAATTTGGTCCTCTGTACGAGATCATGAATCAACTTCAATCTTGAAATTAGAATTTTAACAAATATAGGTAAAAATGATGTAGGGAAAATTATAATAAATATTTAGATATTCAACTCTTTGATATCAATATAATGACTTGCCAAGATGCAAATTGAATGCCTTGCATACAGCGTTGATTTTGTTTTGAATGTGGTCCTCTCTACGAGATCATGAATCAACTTCAATCTTGAAATTAGAATTTTAACAAATATAGGTAAAAATGATGTAGCGAAAATTTTGAATAAAATGATATACAAGATTAAAATTATTTAACAAGGAACAATCATCTAAAGAAAATAGACTTTGATTGGTGCTAACAAAAATATTTGTAATATTTCTCCTTCATTACACTATGAGAATTTTATCAAATATTACCAAAAAGAAACAAGTTCCAAAGATTCACACTCTACTTGGAGCATTTTAATGATAATATATAAAATTCATACAAATGTAACAAAAAGAACACAAGGATTCAAGAAACTCCACATGATAACTAGTTACCATTAATTGAGAGTGTAGTTCCTTATGAAGCTTGTTTATGGAAGCCATGAGGATAACTGCTTTTATCACCATCAAAATGTTATTTAGACTTAATAGGATGTGAAAGATTACAAGAGTTATCTATTGACTTTCATTGCCTTAGAGATTTGTCTTACTCCTTTTGTGGATAAATGTTGGAACAACATTAAGCACCAGTATCATTAGAGAGGGGTTCTACCTTTGAAACAGTATCTGAAGAAGCAACTCGAGGTATGGTTTAGTTCAACACCACCTTGTCAAGCAGTATACAAAATAATAAATAGTAATAAACTCAATGTTGAAAAATATGCAGCAGTGAATGAAGAGCTGTTGAATTTTTGTGAGAAAGAGGGGAATGTTCTCGAGGAAGAGAATTTAGATAAGATCACAAAATATAATTAAGAAAAACAGTGCATTTGCTACAACAAAAACTACAACACTATAAATATAATTTAAATTTATCCATATAAAGTTTACTGTTAACTATAAAAGTGGTAAATAGTGGTTTAAATAATTTATTTAAATTGGTTTAAATAATAATTTATTTAAATAAGTTTAAATAAATTATTTGAATAAGTTTAAATAAATTATTTGAATAAGTTTAAATAAATTATTTAAATAAGTTAAGTTTATTCATTCTTATAAATTTAAACTTAAACTTATTTAAACTAGCAATTCCATGTAGTAACACACAACAATGAGCCAATAGGTGGCATGTGCCGTGAAAGGGGAGTGATGTACATGCACTTTATGTGGGGAAATATTCAACTGTGAATGACATGAGTGGGAAAAGTAGTTATATGTAGATGTAGAGAATATAGTTAGAAATTAGGAAATATAGCAAACAATACAATGGTTTGCTAAATATATTATGCGCAATAATGAAAGTGATTGAGTGGGAACAATATTGTATCCCTTTTTTCCCTTACAGTTTCAACTATAATGGGGAGGAAGGGAGGGTGTTAACCCTAATGGGTTGTAAGAAGGATATGTATATAATGGTCAGAGTGTGCAAGCAATAGTTGGTGAGGAAATATCTTTGTAGATTATACATATATACACATATAGAGGGCTGGTTGATGAACAATTATATTAACGTTCAATTAGTTATTAAGTTTTATTAGTTAATCAAAATATAATATTATTATGCATAGGATTCAATGTCTAAATTGATGAAATTAGTAATGTGCAATCAGTTGCAAAATAATAATTTTGACATTAAATTAGATGAATTCATCATTATACAACTGCACAAAATAATTTAGCCAGCAACTAACAAAGAATGCTACATCAACTAGATACTTAAAACAATCTAAAAGTAATATTAATATCATTAAGTTTTATCAATCAATCAAAATATAATATTATTATGCATAAGGTTGAATGTCTAAATAATTGATGAGATTACTAATCTGTATTTATATAGGAAATAATAAATCTAGCATAGTACTAAGTAAATTCATAATTATCTAAGAACACCCCATAATTTGACAACTGCATTATTATATAAGCCCACCCCATAATTTAACCATTGTATCAATCTAAAATTAATATCAATATCATTAAGTTTCATTAGCTAATTAAAATAGAATATTATTATGGATAAGGTTGAATGTCTAAATAATTAATGACATTAGTAATGTGCATTTAGATGGGAAGTAATAATTGTGACATAGTATTAGTTGTATTCATCATTACATGAGACCCCATGATTTCACAACTGCATCAATTGTTAACAATACAAATAAAGGATCTTTTCATATCCACCAACAAAGCACAATAGACGAATTTTGGTTAAAAACAACTTAATAATTTGTGTGATGTAGAGTATAAGTACAAGAAGAATAATCAACAATGCTCAATGGAATCTAACATAAAGTGTATAAGGTCAACTATTTTAGTCCATTGTAACCATAATATTAAACATATATTTTTTTCTGAACCCCACACCAATAAGATGTCAATCTATACATACAAAATACAAATTTAAAGTCAAGACAATGGGGACTGCTCTCCACCCTACCATATTGGGTCATGGAGCCTCACCAAACCCCTGACCAAGAATATAGATTCGCAACCACTATAATTAGTGGTGAAATGAATATTATGTATTATAATCAATATCAAGTACATTAGGATATGATTGTCTATTTGAACATTATTACTAAATTTTATAGTCACTAACATTATTCGGGAAGGTTGTTTGTAACAAATTAGTGTATGGAAGACCATATTATTGCTAGAGCATGGTCTTCAAGGAAAATTAAAATGTGTTAGTGTGATAAAGACACCACATTGGTGCACAATAAATAAATCAGAAATTGTAAAGCCTTATACAATTAATGAAAAAGATGATGCAATATAGTTGCAATAGAACACAGTAAATAAATAAAATCTAGCCATACCTTGTGTAGGGAATGAATTTAAGTCTAGACATAGAAAAGGAGGTCTTCTCTCCATCCTACCATATTGGCTAATGGAACATCATCAACTGTTCTTGCTTGGGAAAGGGAGTTCAAGAACTGGGATGTAGATTCATAACTGCAATTACAATAATTTGATTTTCACCATTGGTTGAACTTGGCTCATAAAGGCCATCCATCTGTTTACCATCTAAAATAGAATATTAACACCCAATTTCTTGAACTATCTCTCCCAAGAAATAATGACAATGAGCTGATCAACAAGGCAATTTTAAAATCCAAGCACAATATGCAAAGTATAAAAAAATATCAAGAGGGAATTGACAATAACCCAACACAACGCTAACTAAAATTGAAAGAACATAGCCTTTTTGATAGGACTTTGTCAATAATTAGATGCTATAGCTTAGCCTAGAGAACAATAATCAACAATGCCCAATGGAGTCTAACATGAAGTGTATACAATCAACTACTTCACTATTTTGTAAGAATAACCTATTAAAGAGCATGATATTTTAATGAATCTTATGTTAGAAAGATAGCAAATTGTACATAAGAAATAAAAAATAAAACTCAATACAATAAGGCTTGCTCTCCACCCTACCATATTGGGTCATGGAGCCTTGTGGACTCTCACCAAACCCCTAAGAAAAAGTATACATTTCCCACCACTCTCAGAAGTAGTGAAATAAATATTGCCTACTACAATCAATATATACAATAAATTAGGATCTGATTGTGTAACTGGGAATTGTTATTGATTTCCCAGCCACTATCATTTTTCTGAAAGGTTGTTTAGAAGAAATTAGTTCATTAAATACTGCATTATGGTTGGAATATGGTCTACAAAAATAACATAAAAATGTGAGGTTTAGTATGCCGATTATGCAAAAATAGAATGAAGTACATAAAATTAACAATCTTATTTGATTATAGCCATTGTAACAGAAAGCTAAAAACTAATAGCCACATCCCAATGCAAAACTTTTACTCCAAGGGCTAGACCTTCTGGTTGCAATGCATTGAGGTATGTAGAGAGAAAAGGTGGCATGCTCTCAACCCTACCATTTTGCATCTTGCAGTGTTATCGGCTATTAGTAGACCGTTGCAATTACTTACTATAAAGAACATCAACTTTTAATGTTTTCTCTCTAATATTGGGTTGCTAGTACTCTTATAAATGGTGATAACAATATTCCCATTGTATTAGCCAGTATTATAATCTCTTCATCTTCATAGTTGTTTGAAGGGCATGTGCAGGATCATGGTATGCCAAAAAGTGGCAATGGAGAAAAAATTACGTGTTTCTACGACTCAAAAACGCAAAAATGCCGAGTTGACTTTATGTGGCTTGGGTGACTACCAAAGCAAAGCCCAAACCTAGATTTCAAAATTGGATATCTGATCCAAATCGGATATCCGATTTTTGACACATATATATACTTCTATTTCGGCCTGATTAAAACTCATTCTCATTTGACATTCGCTTAACCGCGGCGGGCGCATAGTGAAAAGTTGATTCCGCAAATCAGATATTCGATTTGGTGCAAATCCATCTTCAAAAGGTTAGATTCTTGATTTTTTATTTGCTCTAATCAAATTTTCAATTAGATTTGTGTAATTTTAGTTGTTTTTTTTTAAAATAGGGTTTTTTGATAGATTTTTTATGAAAAAATTGAGTTTAGTATGGATTTTGATGAAAATTGAATGTTTGCAATGGATTTTGACTTAAAAATAGTGTTTTTAATGTATTTGGATTAAAAATTAGAGAATTTTATAGATTTTTGTTAAAAACTAGGGTTTTTGTTGGATTTTTTTAAAAAACTAGGGTATTTTTATAATATTTTCATTTATATTGTCTAATTTTAATTAGATTGATTTATTTTTAAATTTAATGTGCATTATGGCAGGACAATGAAAATGCACAAATTCCACCACACCTCCACCACCTCCACCACCTCCTCAACCATCAATTCAAGAATTAATTTTTGAAAAATTGCAACAATTAAGGGGCATTTCTCAAGTTTATCGAGAGTCCTCGATTATCACGAGATGTCAAACACAATGAAAAGAAATAATTAAAAACATAGAAACCCTCTCCTCGCAACATAATGCCTTTCATTCGTGGTGAGAAGACATGAGAGAATATTATGCATGTGGATTGTCCTATGATGATGTGAAGATCTGGAATAACCAAAGCCCAAATAGCCTCTTTATTTTTTAACCCCCACACTGGTTTGCCAGGTTAATGTTAATAAAACAAAACTTTCTATAAAATGGTGCACTCATAGAGACATTGTAGAAAACTTTTGGGATCGTTGGTGTATGGTTTTTTTGAAACCACCGAACAACAATTGTGATATACCATTTTACTTTATAAAAAAAATATATGCTGAGTTTGTGTTAGGGCATCATGTCAATTACTTTGAAATTAGACCCTTCCAGGGTGTTGGTGGAGGTATGCCCTAGGATAGACCAGGGGCAGTTAGAGTAATACCCTACCCATATGTTCCCCTCCCTCGCCTTCCTCTGCCACCTCCAGTATACCATCCAGATATTATGCAGGATGCGGCCACACAGACTATCCACGCTATTCACTCTTTGAGTGGTCTTTTGGTTTCACATGCTTCTGTAGTAGCTCAACCACATTCTGGTGATGTTGGTGATGGCTCGAGTGCTGTTGCATCATCCTTGTCAGGTCCACATATTTTTTTACCACATACTTGCTCCATGTGCTGCCAAATATGCTTGGGTCCTCTTGTACAGCCTACCGAGCATCCCTTAGACACTTCCGATTATGACTTCCATGATGTGGACATTATAGATCAGACGCAGGGGAGTGTAGCACACCATACAGAGTCCTCTCCTGCTAGAGAGGGGGACATTGGAATAGTGACACAGGTAAAATTTAAGTTGTGAATTCATAACTTGCATTTTTTTTTAAATGAATATTAATAAGAGATAATATAATGTACTAATATTTATTTACATGGTCTATTTAACAGTTGATGTCTAAGGAGGAGCTAACACAAGTGACAGATAGCAACCTGAGGGCCATTTCATTTGGCCTGGACACGCACATGGTATATATTTTTGCACTCACTCATTTACATTTATTTATTATATACTTTCTTGTCCTTTGAATTGTCATTAATGAAATTATATAATAACTTATATGTTTATCTTATTTTCCTCTTGTAGGAAATACCTTGTGGGAGCGAGGTGCAACCTTGTCCAGATTATGGAAGTGAAATGTTGGATAAGGGGAAGGTAATTGCACTCAAATTTGATTGAATTAAAAATTTTAAGATCTTATATTGATTATACATATATCGACATAGATTGGTAGTTTCATATGTACTTGTCATTTTTATGTCGCGAGGGTATAGGCTATCGTCCTTGTTGACCAAGTGACCTTCCTTGGCGATGCGGTATTGGAACACTTGAAGGAGTAGGTGGTGCGAGAAGCACCTCGGGAGGAGGTATTCGAAACACCTAAAGGAAAAGACAAAAGAAAAGATCAACCTAAAGAAGTATGTGTTCATTTTATTTTTGTGTTTGGTATTTATATGTTCTATATGCCGACAATTGTAATGCTAACCCGGATCACTTTTATGTTTTTGTTCACCTATATAGATTGAAATTACAAAAGATGGGTTTGAATTGGTTCTTTGAGAGGCATATTCTAAGAACTCGACCCTTTGAAGAGACGGATATTTGGTCAATCAAGATTACAATTTTAGAGTTGATTATAATTTAATGTATATTGATTTTTGATGTTAATTATTGATTTTAAATTATATAGTATAACTAATCTCCAATTGTGGTTACTTTCTTTGTCGCGACTACCTTAAGAACCTTGAGTGCTTCAAAGAGGCTCCATTTTGATGATCCACCAGTAGTTTAGAATGAGATACGAATATTTTGGCATGTAAATATTGGATGGAATCTGGGGTGTATACCACATATTGTAAAAATTTTGTTTGAGTTAGGCGTTGATGCCATTTTTTGTATATGGACATACACTTGGTGTGGATAATTTGATATATAGAAGTTGACAATCAAAATTTAATTGCCTCCTCATGTGCATAATTAAAACTCTTTGAAATTTTTAATCAAGTGAGCAATGGTTAAATCCGATGTACAATAGCATAAAAGAATGGATTTATATTATGTAGTTTATTCATATTGTTGATTACATTGCATTGCACATCTTTCAAACTCAAAGCATTACTTCACATTGCATAAGTAACAACTAGATCTTGATAGATGAAAAATTTTCAATTACAATATAGTTTTTACAAAGTCAACCTAAGCAGTTATGCAATTACTTCACAGTACATAACTAATAATTAAAAATTTATTCATATTATTGATTACATTGCATTGCACATCTTTCAAACTCAAACCATTACTTCACATTGCATAAGTAACAACTAGATGCTGATAGATGAAAATATTTCAATTACAGGCCTGCTGCCCCCTCATTCCACACACTATGCAACCATTTACTTGTGGTGTAGGGGCCGAACAATGGAGAAAACATGTAAAAATAATATATATATGCAGCCTAGAAGCATGAATTAGTACCAATATTAATGCATCACCATTGATTACCTTGAAGTAGAGATTTGAATCAGCATCATTCTTCAATAAGCCCAAACTAGACAGGTACCGATCAATCCTTTCGTACCATGCATGAGGAGCCTGCTTAAGACCATACAAGGCCTTCTTCAGCTTACACACATGTGACTCCTTCCCATGTTGCTCGACGTAAACTTCTTCCTCAATCACGCCATTGAGAAAAGTTGTCTTCACGTCCATTTGATGAATCTTCCATCCTCTTGATGTAGCAAGGGCAATGATAGTTCTGACAGAAGTGTAACGAGCAACAAGAGAAAATGTTTCTTCATAATCAACTCCCTCTTTCTGAGAAAAACTAAGAATCCTTAATGTTAGCTAGATTAAAACTAAGAATCCTCAATGTTGCATATTAGTGTTTTAATTTGTCTCCTTCAAAACAACTCACACCAGAACAGTGTGTGAGTTATTACCTCTCTTCAAATTATGTGGGGAAGCTCCCTGAGATGTAAAACTACCTTTGACACTAAGCTATAGAAAAAATATATAGCTATTCACACTATATGATATTTTGTTTAGGAGGGTTTGCATGAAATGAAATAACTACCTATCCACTTGTCTTTTTTCATTGGATATGAGCACAAGACTAGTAACAACTCTTGTCTCACAAGACAAATTTTTAGATACTGAATGAAAGTAAACAACTCTAAAAATGAACGAGGCAACGTCCTACTAGGTAAAACAGAGACTAAAAATTAGATGCAAACACAATTCTAAAAGAAATAACAACTTAGATCAAAAACATATGATTTCAAAAACTAAATAGCTAGTTTCCAAACAAAGTTGCATCCCAGATGAATAAAAAATATCAATACAAATATTGACACTTATCATTCAGTTTAAGACTTCCAGTCTTCACAAGGCTGATTTAGGTACCTTTCTCATTCACTAAATCATTTGAAACAAGTCATCAACATCCACTCCAAGCACCTATCCTTGATGTACCTACCTTTTAGCTCAGTCAAATAAATGCTAGGCACCAATTTCAGTTAGTCTTGTCAGTCTAGCTGCCTATTCTCATCCATCATGCCACTCAAAACATCATTTTAGATCCTCCCAGGCACCATTTTTACCTGCTCTCACCACTTAAGTTCATGCTGCTCACTGCTTCATGACTGCTAGGCACACTTTCAAAAGCCTCATGTCGCTAACTCACCTTCCAGTTAGGTGCATGTTTTGGCTGATGCTCTATAATAGACCTCTCCTTCTGCCACTTAACGTTGATAAAGCATAGACCTAGGCACCCGTTTATGTATGCTTTGATACTACAAATGAATGCCATCTAACTTTTAGGTAACTTTATCTCATTGTCATCTTTTGTTCAGTCCTATATTTCTACTATATCTACCCTGGAATGCTTCTCAGCGGATTGATAAGTCAATATGACAAGATCAGATAGAAGTGACATACTAGAAAACTATGAAATGTGCAAGTATGAAAATTAAAATAAACAAAGAGTAGAACTTTATCTTTGAAGATACTTTAGCAGGTTGGAAACATGAATACCAATGCTACAAATAATTTTTTCTTTCACTGCCAAGCAAAAAGACTCATATGAACAACACATGAATTCAATATTACCAAAGGATTGTGATATCCAATTCTTATGAAAAAAGAAAGAAAAATATGGTAAAGACCTTATATTAAAAAAACCTCAACATGACAATCATATTACAAGTGCTCATGTCCAACCTGTAGATCTGGTAAAGTGAAAACCAACATGTGTCAGAATCACTACAGTTTGGTCATCAACAGAAACCAATTGTTGTTCAAATGATCCCTGACACCCAAGTGACATACACCATTATTTCTCTCCAACATGACTTCCATTGACATCATAGTTTTGAGTCTTTCTTTCAAATTCAATAATTCCCTCTAAGTTCTTGATAGCAATAGTCTTTGGGAAGTATTCTTTCAGGAACTATAGAAGTGGCATACTAAGTTGTTCCTTTAAAAACATTGAGTGTGCCACTCTCAATTGAGTAAGCACATGTTCAATCTGTGCATCATGAATTGCTTGGAGGGCAACAATTCAACGTTCAACTGAACCATTCCAAATCATATCATATGAAATTAAAATTTTCCTATTCCAATCAACAAAAGATTAAAAAAATGAATCAAACGATATAACAAAAAGATGAATTGGGAAGATATTCAAACATACATGATAGATTATAAACATGGAAAACCTTGATAATTAAGAGGAACCATTAAATAGCTACAAAGTCAATGATGTGATGCATTCTCCTTATAAGGATTGCAAACAAAAGTAAGCCATAACTGAATTCTTGGACAAAATTACACAAAACACAGCATGCTGAAACATTCCAACACAATGATAAAGGCATGTCACACATATAATGGAATCATCTTTATATATACACTAACACATACCTAGACTTTCAAATTAAATTAATTAACCCATGCAAAAACAAAATCACAAGAACTCAAGAGCACACAAATTAGTCACTCACACACAAACTGTAACCAAGCTAGCTTATGAGATTCAAGAAAATAGGTGTAATAAGAAAACATTCACAGTGATTTAACTCCAAAAGTTATTTTCGATCCACCAATTCACCAGAGTTTCCATCATTCTTTCCCTTTTCTTCATATTCCATGATAGGATATGGTTCTCTTTTCAACCCCTTTGCTCTACCCCTTTTCGTTTGATTTTGATCTTCTAGGTTCTTATTGTGTATGTTATTACTTGTATTTTCATTATTTTCCAGAGAGGGTGATGGTTCCTTGTTTGCTGTAGTTGGCCTCCCTCTTTTAACCCCTTTCTTTCCCATTGGTTTTACTAGCATAGCTTGTGATTCTATAGTGACTAACAGGTTGAACAAGAGGAGCAAGTAAACAAACATAATTTGCAATCTTTCCTTTATTTATTTCATTACCCCAGTTACTACTTTCAAATTTGACTAAAACATTATTCAAAATGCAGCGTATATGGTATAGTAGAATGTGGCATGAAAATGAAACTCTGCTTCATACAATATAATAATCTACTTCAATTGGAGTCTAGTATAAAATATATTAAAGGAGGACTATATCTAATAAGAACAAGATAGAGATTAATAACTTGGATGAATCACTTGTAACCAAACTCAGTAGCGCAAGGGAGGACTTTCCAACAACCCATAAAATGTTCTATAATATCATCTACATACGCAATGGAGGCTTGATGCTTAGGTCTATCTGAACAATGTTTGGAAAAGTGACCAAACTTATCACACCTAAAGCATTGAATTTTTTCAATTCACAATGAAGGTTTGGACAATGAAGCTCTTTTATTTGGGTTCCAGATCAAACAAA
>VDFB02324161.1:0-80484 GCA_007258455.2 Sequoia sempervirens | reverse complement strand
ATTTCAAGTCTTAAAACCAATGCCAATGAAAATAATTAAGATCAATAAACAAACATTCTACTAAACACCATCCCAATCACATGTCAATATAAACCCAAATTTGCCAAAAAGAAAGAAAACAATTAAAGAAGTCCAACTTACACGTTCGAGAAGGTCTTCAGGAGACTCAGGAATGATCTCCTGCTCTGGCCTGGCCCCTCTCTTGGTCCTCAAGCTGGCAGCCTTAATTAATAATTACAGGCCTTCCCTTAATCCTTTTGTTCTCTAATTTTCTCTGCTCAAAGGCCCCAATCTTAATACCCAACGAGCTAGATGAACCAAACTGTTCTTTCACTGTATTCCTGTGATTTCCAGCAAAGGCCTGTGTGCCGGACCAGAACACAGATCAACTGATGGCTGCCTGCGCCATTTTTTCTTTTGGGTTTTCGGTTCTAACACCAAAAGTTTTGTGTATGGATTAATCATTAGCTTATAGTGAAAACCAAATTCCAAACAGGAAACAGGGATGATTTGAATATTCAGCGTACATTACAAAGCAGGTGACCATTACCAATTAAATATCCTTACAAACTTTGAGAGTACCTTGGAGACTTTTTCTTTACTTTGTTCTTCTCTAGGCTTAAGCTTATTTTTTCTTTTCTTAAAGGACGCCCTAGAAACTTGTCCTTCCTAACAAAGGCCCTAAACATTGATATAAACTCCATAGCTGGTACAGTACCAAGTAAAAGAAATAACCCTGAATTCAAGTCCCCGAATAAGCAAACCACTTCTTACGTCCTCTAAATATGAAATCAAGTCAAAATCTGGAGAGTATTCTAGCAATCAACAATTGATTTCTCATATTACCTTGCTAAGATGACTCTAATCTCAGCAGCGAAGACATATTTGCTACAGTTGTGTTTAAGCCATTGCTTAAGCCCCTGCTTCAAGAGGTCAAGAAGGATTTAGTAGCAGACAGTGTCAAAGACTCAAAACACACAAAGACTGTAAACCTAGTCTGTTGTAAGTAAGATATATGCCATAATAACTCAAGAATATTTCCAAGTAAAGGCTTTCCAAGTTTCCATCCTTGCAGAAGACCACAGGGTTGGAAAACGAGGCAATTCAACATTGTGGATTTCGAAGCAAAAGAAGAAACAAATTACTATCAAACAATATTCCAAAAAATGAAAATTCAAAATTTCCAAATCAAGGGCACATGGACACAACCTTAGGTAAACAACAGGGATATAGTATCAACAAAACATTAGATAAGAAATAGACTTCCAGAAAGTGGAATATCAGAGGTGAATCTCCTTTTCTTGGAAAGAAGCAAAGCTATACATTACCTTTCCCAAAATCTAAAAACACAAAGTTCTCGATAGATGTCTAGAACTCTAAAAAAATCAGTGGATTATTAGAACTGCAAATTGCAAACACAATACACCAGTGCCTGTCAAGAACCTCTGGAACCTCCATTTCAGATAAAATCTGCTCATGAATTGATTTTGCAACTTTGAATATCTAGTTTATACAATCTCTTTGATAAAGCAACTTTTTTCTTGTTTCCTCTGAAAGCCCATTCAGCGACACCTTTGGAACTGGCAACCACCATTTCTTCCCTTGTTTCACGCTCACTTTGTATAATTCATTCACTCCATTTCCTCCTCTTGCATACCAAAATTTTGTCTTGCCAAGGCAGTGGAAAATATAAAACTATTACAAAACCCTACCAGCAAAGAGGAACACGAGAGAGGAATTTTTTTTATGGGGATTCTACACGCAAAAGAAATAACGAAACCCTACCAATGCCTCCTCCAGCCAATGGTGGTCGTAGAAATTTCCTTGCTGATTATGAAACCCTAGCAAAGCAGCTCTCCTAGGTGGTTAAGCAACTCCGTGAAAGGTGGAGCATGAGGTGATATACGAGACGCCATTAAATGCTGTTAAAGAAAAACTACATTAACAAACATTGCTTTACCTCGAAAGCAAATGCTCTTTGATCGCTCACATTTTCCTTTAAAAACCGGCGCGGGGACAACTCTCGCGAGACAAATCCAGCCATGAGACAACTTCCATCGAAATCTCTCTCACATAATATAAGTAGCTGACGGGCTAAAATCCAAGCTTCAAGCTTGATGAAGCCGCTCCTCAAAGGTCGGGTAGCAAATGCTGTGCGGAGGTCACACGCCAGCCAGTGCTGAAAAGGGTACTAAAAACATTCGCTTGTTTAATCCTACTAATGGTGGCTTTCCCCGCAGAAGTCGCGTTGACAACACTTCACAAGTTAAACTAATTCTCGCTGAGACAAATTCTCGCCCGCCAGGAGATTAAATTTCCTGCCAAGGAGACAAATTTCCGCCTAAATCTCACACTAATATATATATTCCATCGCTAAAAAATCTCCACTAAATTATCTTGTTTTCCTTTTAACATTAGTTCAAACTGTGCATGCACATGCTTTTATCTTTTAATCTTTTCTTGCCTTTGTATTCTTTTCTTTCCAACTTTTCATGCTTTTAACACTTCAGTTCACAATCTTATCTCCTAAATTCATTTTTAAAGAATCAACTTATTTTCTAAAATTATCCTCACATAACAATAAATTATCAATTATAATTAAATATAATACTTTTTATAATGAAATCAATTTATTTATAAATAATAACTATTTTATCTAAATTTCATAAGCTTAATTTATTTAATCCTTATTTTGATTTTCCAAATTCATATAAGTTACCTTGTAGGAAAATTTTAATTTAATTAACAGATTAAACAAAAACCATTATGTTTACCACCTAATTCAATGACACTGTAAACACAAATAAATACTTACCCCGATATCCAGAAGGTAAACGACAAAGGGACTCTACATAAATTACCTTTCAAATGTTTTAGCTATGGTGAGATAGGTCATTATGCTTCTAGATGTCCAAAGAGACCTATAAACAATAAGAACAAAGGAAATAAAGGGAAGATTATTAGGAAAGCTTACTATGTGAGAGAAGATGCTAGTATTTCTAATGATGAATCTAATTATGGTGAATTTTATGATAATGAATGCCTATTTTTGGCAATAAATGATGAATCTAGTTCCGCTAACCCTAAAAGTTGTATGAAGACAAATATTTTAGAGATTAAGGATAAGGATGAAGGTACTTTGGTTTCTGCTTTTCATATCAAAAAAGATAAGAATTATTGGGTTGTTGGTAGTGGTTTCTCTAATCATATGACTGGAGACAATAGTAAGTTTTCTAAACTTGAAAAGTATGGTGGAGGATTAGTAAAATTTGGAGATGATTTAGGAGCTGGGATTTGTGGAATAGGTTCAATCTATTTTGATGGAAAGCATATTATTGAAAATTTTTACTATGTTAAGGGCTTAATACACAATCTCTTGACTATTGGGAAAATGCATAGCAAAGGATATAATCTTGTGTTCAAGGATGAATCTTTTGAGATCTAGAAAGGGTCTAAAACTATGGTTGTTATAGGTAAGAGAATAGATGAAAACATTTATCAACTTAAGTGTGTTGATGGTCATTGCTTTATGCCATAGATCAATGATAGTTGGTTATGGCACCAGAGGATGTGTCACATGATTTTTGATAATTTGGAAAGAATTAGCTCAGTTCATGTTTTGAGAGATTTACCCAAGATCATAAAACCTATCAATGTTATATGCGAGAGTTATCAATTTGGAAAATAAACAAGGAGTAGCTTAAAGGGAAAGGAAAAATATGCTATCGGACTATTGGAATTAGTGCATACATATATTTGTGGTCCTACAAGGGTGAGAATTCTACAAGGTGATAGGTACTTTATGGTTTTGATTGATGATTACTTTAGAATGACATTGGGTTGCTTTTCTTAAAGAGAAATTGATGCATTAGATAAATTTAAGGTATTTAAAGCTTTGGTTGAGGATGAAATGGATTTGAAAATAAAGTGTTTAAGGTCTAATAGAGGTGGATAATTCACCTCCAATGAGTTGAACATGTTTTGTGAAGTTCATGGAATAAAGAGGTATTTGTCTACCCCTAGAACTCCTTAGTAGAATGGAGTTGTTGAAAGGAAAAACAAAACTATTCAAGAAGCTGCAAGGACTATGATGAAAGAGGAAAATATATTAGAAGTCCATTGGAGAAAAGCTATTCATACTGCTATTTACATACTTAACATAGTTCAAGCTAGAGCTAACAACACAAAGACACCTTATGAGCTATGGTATGAAAAGATTCCTACTATGAAGTAATTTAGAGTATTTGGAAGCAAATGCTATATCAAAAGAGATGAAGAGAATTTAGGAAAGTTTGATGTGAGGTCTAATGAAGGTATCTTCCTTGGATATTCTATTAAGATCAAATATTATAGATGTTACAACAAAATGTTGAGAAATATAGTTGAGAGTGCAAATGTTAAAGTTGATGAAAACTTGTAGAATTCTATTACAATAGATGGATATGTGTTAGATGAACCTGATTGAACAAAAATAGAAGGGATAATTGATGAATAAGAAGTGCAAAATGAATATAAAGAAGCTCTAGAGAGGACCCCTAAAACTCCTAAGTATGTACAAAAGAATCATTCTGAAGATCAGATCATTGGAGATAAACATAAAGGTGTATTAATAAGAAGCAAAGTTGTTGAAGTTGAGGTAATTTTTTGCTTACTTTCTAAATTTAAACCTAAATTAGTGAGTGAAGCATGTAAGGATAAACATTAGATAAAGGCAATAGAAGAACTTGTGCAATAGAGAAGAATCATATATGGGAATTGGTCCCTAGAATGGAAAACAAGAACATAATTGGAACTAAATGGGTATTCAGGAACAAGCTAAATGAGAATGAAGATTTTAGGAACAAATAAATACATGTGTGTAAGTGTTACTCACAAGTAGAAGGAATAGATTTTGAGGAGACCTTTGCTCCTATGGCTATGATGGAAGCTATCAGAATATTTTTGACATTTGCAGCACATAAATATTTTAAGGTCTATCAAATGGATGTGAAGTTTACCTTTTTGAATGGGGAATTGGAAGAAAAGGTTTACATGGAACAACCAAAAGGTTTTTAGTTATCAAATCAATCGGACATGGTATGCAAGTTGAAGATGAAACTATATGGTTTGAAGAAAGATCCTAGAGCTTGGTATGCAAGACCAGGCATGTACTTGATACAACAAGGTTTCAGCAAAGGCTCCACAGATAGTAATCTTTACTTTAAAATTGAGGAAGAAAAAATACTGATAGTAGTTGTATATGTGGATGATATTATTTTTGGTGGAAATGAGGCTATGTATAAGAAATTTGCTGAAGAAATGTAGAAGGAATTTGAAATGTCAATGTTTGGGTAGATAATTTTTTTCCTTAGGCTACAAATTAATCAAACAAATAAAAGGATTTTCATTTCATAGTAATAAGTATGTCAAAGAAATGTTGAAGTTTGGAATGGATGATTCCAAACTGGTATGTACTCCTATGGTGACCCAGTTGTAAATTAAGCAAAGATGATGACTCACCTAAGGCTGATCATAGCAAGTATAGATCTATGATTGATAGACTGCTATATTTAACTACTATTAGACAAAATATCATGCATGCAATTTGTCTTGTTGCTAGATTTCAAGAAAGAAACACATGTGACAGTGAAGAGAATAATGAAATATTTAAGAGGCATACTAGATTATGGTTTATGGTATCCCAAGGATATTGATTTCACATTAAATGCTTATACAGATGTAGATTGGGTTGGTTGTGTTGATGATAAGAAAAGTACAAGTGGTGGTGCATTCTTTCTTGGATGTAGATTAGTGTCATGGCTAAGTAAGAAACATGATTTAGTTTATTTATCCATTGTAGAGGCTAAGTATATTGCAATAGCATCATGTTGTGCACAGGTATTATGAATGAGACAAACATTGAAGGATATCAAAATTGTATTTGACGAACCTATATCTATCTTCTATGATAATATAAGTGCAATAAAAATTTCTAAGAATCTAGTGACACATTCAAAGAAAAAGCATATATCAATCAGATGTCACTTTTTGAGAGACAAGGTTATGGAGAATGAATTAAAGCTTGAGTATGTTCCTAAAAAGGATCAAATTGTTGAAATATTTACTAAGGCTCTTCCTAAGGATAATTTTGAGTATCTTCGTGAGAAGTTGGGAGCTATTGCTCCCCCTTTCTTGAACTAGATGCACATAGAGATTCATCAGTCTAGTGGATCTATGGAACTATTTTTTTTTGGGACTGATATTGGTGGCTACCTCTTAGAGGGAGTAGGTAGTGTCATGTGTTGTCATTGTGTTGCTGATTTAGTTGGGTGTACTCCTAAGGGGGAGTATTCAAAGTAGGTAAATTTGGTTCATTGTCAAAAGGGGAGAACAATGCAAAATATTTTGTCCTTTTCTATTGATGTCAAAGGGGGAGAAAGAATCATGTGAAAAAAGGGGGAGAACTTATCTTCTTAGGGGGAGAGGATCATGAGAGAGTTTTCATAACTATTGTGTGGTATTTGGTGTCTTTTCACATCTTTTGTTTCCATTAATGAGAAAGGGGGAGATTTTTGCAAGAATGATGTTATTGTCATTGATGTCAACAAGAAGTATATTTATTGTTGTTGGCATTGATGCCAACTATGGGATGAAGATGTTGAGGATATTGAAAAAATTATGAAAAGAGGGAAACATGTTGTGCATGTGTAGTTGAGACCTTGAGGAAGTGTTCTGAGTACATGGACCTATTATTTTGTTGTCGAGTTTGAAGATGAGTTGGAATGAAGCAATGAGCTGAGATGATGGTTCTAGTACTTGGTTTCCAAGTGCTTTTGGGAAAATTTAACAAACAAAGTAAATTATGTTGTGGAGATGTTCATAGTATGCTTTGTTATTGTGCTTCACATTCTTTTTATGTTGATGCTATGACTGTGTGGATCTTACAGGTCATTCAAGGTTGACAGAGGTTGCTATATTCAAAATTTGGGTTTCTAGATCATTGTGTAGTGTAGATATTTTCACCAATATGTGAATTAGTAGTTCAATGATGTTTTTGTTGTTTGGGAGAAATGTATTTGCTTTGCATTTCTCCACTAATTGGATTTAGGTTGGGTAGATTTAGGAAGTTTCTTAAATAACGTCTTTATCTTTTTGTGATCAAGTTTTTACTTGATTTGGTGTAGTATAGTGTAAGTTTTAGTTATTAGTATGCAAAAAAGGGTTATCAATTATCCTAAGTTAAAATATCAATGGTTATCAATTATCCTAAGTTAAAATATCTATTGATGTGAAGTTTGGATGAATTATTCGATGGATCTTAAGTAGTTTGTGGATTGTTCTAGATTGAGTTCAAGTGACTTATGTTGTCTAAAACTCTCGGCTTGATTTATAGAAGTATGTACTTAATGTTTATGGTGTTTTGCATGGGTGTTGGATGACCTTGTATTTAACACTACATTCAAGGCTTGTGGAAGTGTGTTGAAGTGTATTGGGATCTATTTGGGTCCTAATTAAGGATTTATGGAGGTCGCCTTTTGTTCCTATCCACCATGGGAATGTTTGGGTTCTGACCTATTTTGAATTTGAATGTATAATGACTAGTGGAAAACATTGGAGAAAGCTTTGAGATAGAGGTTGATATAAATATATATGGTGTTGATGCAAGAGGGAGTGAGAAAGAGCAAGAAGTAAGATAGATGTGAATAGTGTTGTGAGTAAAGTGAGTGTGATGCGAATTTAAGTAGAGCAGTGTGAACTTCATGTTAGGGTTCCTAAAGGAAGTGAGATGAAGGCATCTGATATCTTTCATATAGAACTACGAAAGTGTATGACAAATTGTGGTGGAATCCTTTTTACATTGAGAAGTGCTTCTCTATGAGACATTCTTCTTCTATCTTCTTGTATTCTTTTTGTGGTAGTGAGCCCTGACTTTGAGCCTTTTGGATAGTGTGTCCTATTTTGGAAGTGGGCCCCTTTGTACCAATTTTTCTATTACTTATATTGTGAGATAATCCTCATTTTGGTTTTCCCTCATTGGATTTTCCACGTAAATTTGGTGTTCTCATGTGTATGGTGTTGTGATTTCAGATTCTATTATCTGCATTTCATTTTTAATCATTCTATTAGAATAAGGGTTTAATAAATGCTAGTGGGACTATTTACTATTGAGGCTTTTGAAGGTTTAATTTGCTACAACTAATTCACCCCCCCTCTTAGTTGTCTTATTCATTTCAATGAAGAATAATTTTCCATTATTATCGTATGTAAAATACCCCTAATTATTTAAAATATTACTAATTTATACTTAATGTGTTTATATAAATTATTTATAATCACATAGTTTTTATAGTTCTTGAATGGATAAAATGTTGGAAGTATAAATTTCAATTAGAATGAAAAATAAGTGAGAATACTACTATTAAGTAAGGAGGAAATATTCACGTTCAAATAAATATTTTATAGGCACATATTATGGGTTTATATTTGGAAACTATAGAATTTAAAGATAAGAAAGAGAGAAACCATTGTATATCTATTAAAAATAGGTAAGGTAAATAAAAAACCTTAATTGGAGTTTGTACATTTTTTTATAATGGGTTCAAGGCCTTTCCTTGGTTAATATATCAAAAAAAAAGAGAAGAAAAATGTCATGATGTTAGATGATGTAGTACATATTATACTTACTAGCTAGATTATGTTATGGTTAGTGTTGTGGAAATAAATGTGGTATTAGATGATGTGATGGTGTTATTAATTGGTTTTATCATCCAAATCGGGGTCCACATATTTTCGGTGTGGTATTAGGAGGTTTATCCAAAGGTCGCATGGGGAATTTAGTGGTGGAAAGTGTACCATCAACCTAGGAATAGTGAATAGTGTGTATATGGTTGATGGAAAAGAATTTGAGATCATTTTCAATCCTACATCTACCAAAAATATTTCCTTAATTTGTTTTATTAAAAATGGGTAAAAATTTATTAAATAATCAAGAACCCTACAAACAATCCTAGCCAAGTGCCATCACTAGCTCTACTAGGACTAGATGTCCAATAAAAACCAAAAACCACAAACCATCAAAGGGAATAGTCCACCAAGAGGTAAGCCCACAAAATCCCCTTATCCACCCATTTCCTTAGTAATAATCTTATCAAAACTATAGATTGATCTCAAAATAAATACTCCCACTCATCCACCTTCTAGTTCCCAATATTCTTAAAATCCCATTTTACCAAACAATTAGCCACCTTGTTCCAATCACGGGGAATATGAAAAAAGGAAATATAATCAAGCTTAAAACTTAATTGAATAATATAGTGAACTACTAAGATAAGTTGTCAATTTAATCCATCCAACATATGCTTATTCAACATATTAATCAAAATCTAAGAATCACATTCACAAATAATCTTGTGCCATCCCAGGGTACAAGGTCTTTCAAGATCTATAAAAATAGCTAAACCTTACATAAGGTTATTAGTTTTCTACCTCTTATAGATGGAGAAGAGAAAGATCAAAATTGTCTCCCAACTCCACTAGTTCCAACATGCCCAGGATTACCCTTGGAGGAGCTATTAGAATTAATCTTTAAAACTTCAATTGGGGGAGGTAACCACCTACCCTTCCTTTGTAACTTATTTCTTGAATTGTAACACCATATTTGTGAAAGACCAGGATCACTTCCATGAATTCACAAGCTCTGTTCCATTTCTTTCTCCCCTCTCTTTGAAGGAATATACCTTTCACATTTGGCATTCACTGTCTCTACAATCATTCCCACAATTCACTACCAAATTTGTTGACTACCAACTTCCTTCCCCTATAAAATCTAGTGATTGATTTCTATCCATAAATACCATGTGATAAAGGAAGGTCTTGTTCTCCATGCCACTTAAAGAAAAAAGGCCTTTGTTGAAGGATTCCCCATACTTATTGAAAGCTCAACTAGAGAAGAGGCATGAACACAAGGTTGCTTCAAAATTCCACCACCATAGGTGTCAAATGTCCCTAAAAATTGTCACAAATGATCCCAAGTGAATACCCAATTTCTACAAATTGTCCCAAGCGAGGCACTTATTCAACACAATAATCCACATCAAAAAGTTGCATTTGGGCCAAGAGAACTTGTTCCACACATTCTTCCACCACATGACTTCTATTCCCCCATACTTTTGATGGTTCAACTCTTGATATGTAGAGGCTACAGTATAAACTCCCATAGGATCTTGACCTTAAGAAATGGTGTCCTTTCCACTTAGAGATCTATAGACCCAAGAATCTATAATTATTCTTAACTCTTCATGATCGTCAACCGAGCCTCCAATAGACTAATCATCAAGATTCTTGCATTTAGACACCTCCACTTTCCCTAATCTCTGAATAGATATGAAATATTTCACCCTAGACCACTTAGCTTCCATGAAACATAAGCTAAGATCCTAAAAATGTGGACACATTGAGAGGATAGGAGGAAAACCATCCCAAGAGTCATGCTAGAAAAGGGCTTTAGAGCCTCTATTAATTATCCAAAAAGAACCCCTCTTAATTACATTTGCTCCTTTTTTTTAGAGTATCTCATATCACTAAACCCTTATCTATTAGTCAAACTCAAGGAACATCTTTTCTTTCCTCTTCGATATTTAGAGGCTAAAATCATTTCCCAAATTTGGTCTTGATTGGTGCACCACCTATAATATAGCTTAACAATCAAGGGCTGACCATTTTAATTAGCTTGCCTTAGGCCAAGACCACCCTCATGTATTGGCTTGTATATAGTCTCCCACTTTACCAAAATCCACTTTGAAGAGGAAATTTTTTTATCCCACAAAAATGTCTTGCAAGGGCATCCAAATCCAAGTAATAAAACTCATAGGAGCAACCTAAAGAAAGAACCTATAATTTGGAAGAACTTGGATCATTTATTTCAAAAGCATAGTCTTTCCTTGCAAAGGATAGACATCTATGGGTCCAATGACTAACTCTTTCTTGAAATTTTTCCAGCACATTCTACCAAGTCCCCCTAGGAGGGTAGCCAATAGAGATAGGAATGCCAAGATATACCAAAGAAAACTTGTTCCAACCTAGAATCTAAGAATCCAAGAAATTCTATGTTGGATAAGAGGAGTGGTATTAAAGAAGAAAATGGAAAATTTACCTTCATTTATCTATTGATCAGAGGCTACAAGATATATATCCAATAATCACCTTAAGTTAGTAGCTCTTTTGATTTTGGCCATACCCAGATCAAGGAAGTGTCATCCACAAACTATAAATGAGACTGTGTCCAGAGGAAACCTATTTCCCCAAACCCATCCTTGATAAATCATTGATTAACATAAGATCTAACAAGTCTTCCTAATCCCTCTGCCATTAAAATAAATAATAAGGCAACAAAGGATTTCCCCGTCGAAGACCACAAGAGGTGCCAAACTGACTAGAAGGCTCTCCATTAACAAGCATCAAGAAAGAGGTAGACGAGACACAAATAATCACCCATTCAATCCATTCCCTATGAAAACCAATAGTTGGAAGTACTTTTTGAAGAAAACACCACTTCACCTTGTCATATGCTTTCACCATGTCTAACTTAATAAACATGGCCTTCTCCTTTGAGGTTTCCATTGAGTGGATAGTCTTAGCAGCAATGATCATGCCATCCAAATTTTTCCTATCTACCATAAATTGTCCTTGCTCCTCAAAAATAAGTTTATTAAGCCATAGCTTAAGCCTTTCAACAATCAACTTAGAAATAATTTTGTAAACCACATTACATATAGATATAGGCCTAGAAAATCCAATGAATTGGATCCTTCTCATTTTTGGGAATAAGAACCAAAAAAAATTAAATTCAAAGCCCTCAATATCTGTTTATTTTGTTGAGAGATTCTTGCACAAACTCTAATAAATCAAACTTAACGACCCCAGGATTCCTGAATGAATTCTACAGGGAATCCATTTGGGCCAAGCTTCATTTGAAAGCCAATCTATTCCAGTTCAACTATAGAAATGGGATGCATAAATTTTTCATTCATTTCCATGAACACTAATGGTGGAATTCAACCTAGAATAAGGTTTTCTTCCTTAATTGCAGAGGCAAAACATCCAAAAAAAATGAAGAGAAATATTGTGAAGCTTCCTCAGAGATATCCCTTAAGGACAATAATTGAACTCCCTTAGAAGACATAAGAGAAGGGATTATATTCCCATGTCTTCTATCCTTGACTGAATTAAAGAGGAAGGCTTTATTTTTATCACCCTCTTGAACCCACTCAAATCGAGGCTTGTGTTTCCAATAAATCTCATCATACAATTCTCATTCTTCCAAGTCCTTCTGAGCACTCAATTCCATCTTAAGATTTTCCTCGGTAAGAACCAAATCTATAATCTTCCTAGTGACCTCATCAAATCAAGTTTGAACCTTAAGCTTCGCTATAAAGATATTGCCAAAAAAATTCCTATTCCACTTCTTGAGCTGTTGCTTAAGAAATTACAATTGCTTAACAAAGGAGTACATTGTAGTGTCATATGAAAGTCTTCCATGACTCCACCAATCTATCATCAAATCTTGCAACTAAGTATCTATCAACCACATAAGCTGAAATTTAAAGGATGGATTCTTAGTGACCCCTATAAAAGTAGGTGAAATTTTGATAGGCCAATGGTTAGATCCCCTCTACTCTAAAATCTCAAAGTTGGTTTCCCAAAAACTACCTATCCAATAGTAAGACACCAAAAACCTATTTGGTTTTTCTGAGATAGAGTCTTTTCCATATCTCTTATTATTCCAGGTAAATAAATCATTTCTAGGATTTAAATCCACTAAATTCAAGAGGGAAATATTATCTTTGAGCATTGATGAAGAAGGATCCAACCTAACAATTCCTCCCCTCTTTTCCTCCAAATTGATAATTTCATTAAATTCCCTCCCAAAATCAAGAGGTGGAGGAGAACTAGAGATTAAATATACCTAATATGGGACCAAAGATGAACTTTTCCAAGGGTATCTATCAGTGTATATATATTGGAGAAAAGAAAAATCTCTCTAGTTTCTAAATAGGAAGCAACTACAAAAATAGAATATCCACTAGAAATCCACTAGAGAGGAGTTATATTCATTTGTTTCCATAAACAAACTAACCCCTAGTAGTACCTTAAGCACTGATACATTGATACTAGCTATGCCACCAAATTTTAGAAGCTAGATTACACATACTCTTTGTAGAAAGCTTATTCTTCTCAATTAAGAAAATATCTGACAACTGTTTTCTAGCCAAATCTCAAACAACTTTTTGTCTAGGGCCACTGTTTAAGCCCCTTACATTCCATGAAAGAAAAATGATCTCTAAGAGTTAGAGAAGTGAGAGTAAATTATTTTAACTGACCATAACTCCACCAACATCTCTCCCATTAATTTTATTTTATCATGATCTTTCTTCCACCTACCATAAGAGATTTCTTTGAAGCACCCTTGTTTAGATTCTATTATTGAATGCTTGAAGTGGGCGAGGATCTACTTCCTTTCCTTGATTAAATAATTTTTCCTTCTCCAAAGGATTAGCCATCTCAACCAAGGATGGATCCTCAGCCATTCCCATAGTCTTAGGCATTTTTGGGACATTATAACTCACTAGGGCAAGATCAATTTCCATTTGTGCTTTTCAAGACCCGAACTCTTGAATATCTTGGTTATCAACCTCCTTGTTTCCTACTTACTCATCCTCCATTATATTATCTCTAAGAAGCACCCCACTAGGATTTGTCTCTTGCACATATAAATCATCCAATGCATTAAAATTATTAAATACCCCCTCCACCCACTTGTCTTTGAGAGTTGTTTTTAACCCTCTATGCTTATTGTGAGGTTTGAGTGGAATAAAACCATCCTTATCTACTTCCTCCCTCAAAATTGGAGCTTTTCCTTTATAAACCTTAGAGGGTTGACATGGAGGCATATTTAGATTTACTTGAGTAGATCTAACCCTAGGACATATCGTCTACAAGTGACCATATTCATGAAAAATATGAAATATAAAAGATAATGCTTCATAGTCTAGTTATTGATCCCAAGAAGAAGCATTGAGCCTAATTTCCAAAGAATTTGGAAAAGGCTTATTTAAATCAATTTCAACACATATATGGGAAAAGGCGATTATCTTTCTATCTAGAATTGAAGGGCCCACCGACTCGCCTAAAAAAAATGCAATCATATAAAGAATATCATTCCTCCATAATTTTAATGGGAACCAAGGAAGAGACACTTAGATCAGAACCCAAGTGAGAATCTCCTCTACAATATTGAAGCCAACATGCCAAGTTTTAAAAAACACTCCAACTTGATTATAAAAATAGGCCCCCCCTCAAAGGCCTTGTTATGGTCAACCAAGAAATTGAATATCACCATGAAATAATTATTGACCACCATCATGATCTCCATTTCGTCTTCAAGGTTTCATGTTTGTTAGGCCCAAGTTTCTAGAAATGGTAGAGAAACCCTAATCCACATGAACTTAAAGGTTAAAGCATGATTGGTCAAGTAATTGATGTCTTCCTCCACCGAATCTAGTTGGATCACCAAAAACATTTGTCAAGGATCCTATCTAGGCATCCATTTACCTTCAGGATACTAGGACCTCCATTAACTTATGGGCTCTCCCCACTTAAGGAATTGTTCAAAAAATTCATGAAACTTGCATTCAAAGAAGAAGAGGGATCAATCCATAATACAATCTCCCTAAAAGGAATATTTTTGTTTAATCCACCCCTCCATCTAAGGCCATCTCGCACAAAGAAAAGGGCAACTCAAAGCCACGAATAGGGCCATACAAACTTAGATTAGGCCCAAAATTGCTAGGAAAAATTGCTTGCAAATAATAAAAAGCCTAGAGAATCTCCCCAATTTTCCAATAAAAACTACTCTTGCACCTTCTAAACACCACACCACCAGGCAAGGATAGGAAACAGTGCAAAAAGAAATCAAGAAAATTGGAGGTTGCAACTAGGCACTAAAAATCCTAGCCTGTACAACTCCTCCCCTCCATGTCATCACAACTACTCACCATCCTATATGATTTTCATGTTCATATTTCCTTGTTTTATTTTTGTTGTTTCCTTTTTTTATTTTTCTTGTCCAATTTGGTGATCAAATCACAAATATTTTCATTTGGTTCATGACCATGTTTCAACACCACCTTGTTAAGAAGCCAAATGGGTTCTCGTACTTCAAGTTTGGTGAAGTTTTGATCAATATTGAGCAAGTTGTGGGGTTGTGGATTTTTAGCATCTATCAAGATAATTGTGAAACTTTTGAGTGTATCTATATTTGTGGAACTTTTGGGTCATCTTGCATGCCTCTAAACTTATATTAATTCCTTTGAAATTTGAACTCTTTCTTACCGATGTCTTTTAGGAGTATGCTACTTTCACCTAATTCTAAAAATAAATCCTTTTACTCCTTGCTTTCCCACAATTCCACATTTACCCTATTTCCCCACAACATGATGGATGGTGGCATTTAATTCACAAAGGAATCCATTGCAAAACTATAGACACTGATATTATTTGGTACCCCCTAAAATCCCACAATTTCCCCCTCACCCTTATTTCCCTACAAAACTAAAAAATAAGAAATTTCAATGCTATGTGGATATATCCACAAACCCTTTGAAATCCTGAACCATCCAAGACCCCTCAAATATTTTTGATTCCCACTTTAAGCCTTATTTTCTTACATGTAGGCCTAAGGAAAAACTCTCATAGCTATGTGAACATATCTGGGAACCTTCAAATGTCTACAATTGTTTGAATACATTAAAAACATCCTAGAAAGGGTTATAAAAACCTTACAAATAAAAACATCATAGAAAGGGTTATAAAAACCTTACATGTGGATCCTATGGTCCCATAATCAATTGCAGTGTGTCGCATTATGCTTGGACATTAGGCGGTTGCCTATTCTCCATCTCATGTTCTATAAATTATGGTTTTGAGCTCATTTGGAGAGCTTTTTTGGGAGATTCTTCTATAGAGTTTCTAAATCTATTGTGCAAAGTTAAAAGATTTCAATGAAAAAAAAAGCTAGAGGGAGCTTGTTGGGTAGATGCAAATAAATTTTAAGAATTGAGAGCCAATTCCAATGAGGGAATTGTACTAGAATGTATTCTTGCACATGAATAAAGTGTTTTGAGTTTTTTGGTGCATGTGTTACTTTGTGAATTGTGTGTGTTTTAGTTGCATGACTAGGTGATCTAGTAAGACTCCCTAGTCATTGCTGCACTAATGGAATAGGTAGTACCAATGTGGAGTATTCTAAATTTAATACATAGTAGCATGTGTATACTATGATGTAAGCATTGAATTCTATATTTTTCTAAATCTAGGTTGATTGTCAACGTTGACTAGGAGTCCAATGGGAACTTTCTAGTTAAATTTGGTGTTGGCAATGGATGAGAGTGTGGTCATTATTTGGATTTTAGTAGGAGGCTAGATAATATGCATTAATATGAGGCTAGATTTAGATGGTAATATAATCAGAGATACCTAGAACATGGCACTTTCTACATAATATCATTCTAAGGACATTGTAGGAAAAATACTAACCTCATACTCTTAGTAAACATATTTATACAAAATCATCTTCAACCTATACAAACATAGTTATGAAGCTTGAATCATGTTCTCAAATAATGGACGATATATACCTTAATGAAATATATTATGATCTAAAATTACAAGAAGGTGAAAAATGGAAAGGGGCTCTAGGTAGAGTGATTAGATTTTGACATTTGGTTAGTCATTTATAGGATTTTGGGATCTCTTTTATACAATGGTAAGCTTATAATCATTCCAAACTACACTAAAAAATATGTTATTTGAAAATGAAGATCATAAAATATGGAGATAAAACACAAGTTTATAAGCTTTCTACTGTTCTTAAATAGAAAATAGCTACACCAAACAAACTCCTAACACTATTGATCTTAAATAGAAAATGAACTAGTCATAGGATACCATAGCTCAAATATTATGTTATATTTTGTGATAAGAATAGACTTACAATATATGATTTCTACAAATTAGTCCAAAACTAAAATATTGATTAATTTGTCCTATTCATTCAATAATTCAAGGAAATGTGACACATGTCCAATAGGTCATGAATTAACTTCAATCAAGAGATGATTTATCTTTCTTTTTAACTTAGTCAAGTGATATAGAGATAGATTTTTATTAAACAAAGGTGTCACCTAATTTTCATTAATTAAGAATTGATGAGGTAGCAATGTCACTTGAGTACCTCAAATAAAAAATAACACATATCACTCTTAGGAATATATAATACAAACTTAATAAAATATATGTTAATAGAATATTACAAAAATACATAAACAAGGTTCAATATAATACTACCCCAAAATACCTTTTAACTTCTTTCCTTTATTTCTCACTCATAACAAACTACTTGAAACTAGTTCATATTTTTTAGTTCTTGCTTCTTTTTGAGTCCCAATATTTACTTCCTTTTCTTTCTTTTTTTCCAATATTGAAGTACTTTTTAAATTTTTGGTAAGCTCTTCTTTAAAAAATTGTCTTCAATCTAATGCTTATATTTTTATTTTTCCTATTCATGATAATTTAAAAGTACATCTCCTCACTGCTAAACTTATATATTGTGTTTAACTATTATTTTTAATTTCATCTTTCACTTGCCCTTCCTTTCATCATTCTCCTTTTGTATTATTTTCTAAGATATGTCTTTGTCTATGTGTTTATCACTTTTAGATTAATTAAAATTTAAAAACTATTGAAATGTATTGTAAATTCTGAATTCTTGCTCTAGGGATTTCAAGAGTTTTTTCACTTTAAACCATTTTTTAAGAGTTGTAAATACTATATTCTATAATGCTACATTTCTTTCTTATTTTTAAAATATTTAAAAAAATTCAATTAGAGATTGCCCCCCTAGTAGTTTTATTTATCTCTCAAAGACCACCCATTAAGGATTATTTTGTTAAGTGAAAAGAACAACAACATAAGGGATGACGCTAGGTTTAAGACCTAAGTAAACTTAGGGTAATGTAACCCCTTAGTTATTGGCTCTAAGCTTTAAAAAATTGACTATGTGTACACTTTATACCAACATCATGTTAAATTATTCAAATCTATAAAATAAAAATAAAAATACATTGATTACAAGATAAACTATAACTAAGAAATCTGACACATTCTATAATTATGAAAGGAGACTTCTTCGACATACCAAAAATAAGTCTCAAAAAATTATATCCCCAAAATTTGAAATAAGAACTACCTAATTTTCATTACATTACATTATGATATAATAGATATAAAATAAATTTATCAAACTACCCATTTTCCTTTATCATATTGTTCATGATATATTTAGGAATTTAGTTTGTTGACAATTTATTTACCTTCTTCAATGCATTATTTTGCAGTAGAGTTGGACTAAAATTCTTTGGGGTTTCAATGTAAAACAACTTTAAATCTTCATTCAAGTGGTTCTTAATGAATACTTCCATAACTTATTTAGATTCTGTTTTTAAAATACCAAATTCATATTTTCTGCATAATATTCTCAACCTTTCTCCTCTCTAAAATGTGGATTTAGAAAACATGTGAATAATTTTTATTGTAGTGATCAATAAGATGTAGTAGTTCTAATATTTTACTGAGATAATATTTATGTCTAATGAAAAGTAATGTCCATGTTGGAATTTTAGGTATCTTGGAAACAACAATTTAACTGGGAAATTGCAAGAATGGTTAAGCACAATTTATAATGTGTAAGAAAGTTTCTATCTCTTTTCAAGATAAGCATCTATTTATATTGTTATATTGTTTTTTTATAAAATTAAGAGTATAATAAATAAATATAGTAATTTTTCATGTAATAATTATTGTTATTAGTAATTTTCTTATAAGAATAATTATCATATATTTCATAGTTTACAAATTTATTTATTTTATTAAGTTTGACCATGTTTGTATTTAATTTTATTGTTTGTTTCTCGTAAAAATAGTGATTATGATATACCTAAATCATCATGTTTTATATGTTCATATACTTTATATTATATTGTTAAATTTATTAAGGATACAAATTTATATTTTATTCAACATGAGTGAAACTATAAGATATATAAATTAAATATTTTAATATTTTATAGTATTAAAATTGAAATAGATTAAAAAATTATTTAATTTTATTCACCTTTTCTAATTATAAATTGTGTATCCTAGTGTTATAGATAACTATCTCAAATCTAAGAAAATAAAATTGTCTAATAAAGATAAATCCTTCATACCCACAAGTTATTATGATGATGCATATTCTAAGAAATAATTTCATTAGTTTAGAAAAGAATTTGAGAAACTATGCTTCTCAAAGAAAAAATCATCCGTGAAATAAACATCCTAGCAAAAGGAAATGATAATTAGTAAACAACTAATGTCTAGAGAAAACATAAATAATCAAAATATTGCCCTTATATTTAATGGACAATACCTTATCTAATTAACTAAAAATTCATAATACAATATAATATAGTGAGGTTAATTATCCTATGTACTATATGAATTTTTAATTTCTTTAAATGGATAAATTTTAGGTAGTCTAGAAAAATAAGTCAAAAAATAATTTTTAATATTTTTGTTATTTTAACACAACCATGGTTTAAGAAGCAGATGGAGAGAGGTAGGAACATGCACTACGGTGGAAATTTGAAATCAACGGATGGAGAGGAGGCTAAATATAAGGATGATGATGCGGATCCTTTTCCTGTTGGTGCAACTAAATGTGTTGGGGATTTGTTTGGTCTGGTTCCTTTGGCATCGCTTGGGATGATGTTTGGTGTGGTTCGTGAGGCTTTCCCTCTTTCGGGGCAGAGTTGTCTTTGGCTTTGAGCTAGAGGGGGGTTTGATGAAACTTTTTTCTTCTTTTGGCTTGTGTTTGATGCCCTTGTTGTGGCATTGTTTCTTCTTGTTTGTGGCATCGGAGAGCCCTTTGTTTGGCTTGTCTTTTGACTTGTGTGGGGTCTATGAGTGGGGAGATGCCTGGAGATGTGGAGGCTTTGTTTCTTGGGAGAATCTAGTTTGCTTGCAACTTGGTCCTTGCTTCATTTTGTGCAACCTTGTTTTTGGGAGTGATGGTGATGGAGGGATCTCGTTCCCTTGTCATGGTAGTGTGGTGAGCTCTTGGTTGGGCTTCTTGTGTAGTCATTTGGTCATTGCTCTTTCTCCTTTGGGTAGTCTATTTTTATTGTTGGTTGTTGTCCCCTTTTGTGTGCCTTGGATGGATTCAATTGGTGCTCATTTTATGGTTGAGGGAGGAGTTTCCTGATGTGAAATTTTGACTTTTTTCCACATTTCCTCTAGTCTTGGTGTTTGTGTTTTTTGGTCCCCCTAGTTTTTGAAGTTTTCTTTGATGAGGGGGTTTATTTTTGGATTATGGGTTTTTCTATTCCTGTTTTTAGGCGTTGATGCTACTATATTTTCTACTATGAAGATGTTGTATGGAATTTCTATTGTGAAGCTCCCAAAGATCATGGTGAAGTTTATTTTTATGTAGGGAGGTTATTTTACAAAGGGTGTTTTGGGTTTTTGGTGGAAGATGCTAGTGGTTTTAATGATCTTTGTTCTAGCTGGTGTTGGTTTGCTGGCAGTTGGGTTATCTCTTTTGGCCTATCTTTATTTGTTTTTTGTGAAATGTCTTGATCCTTCTCATTAGTTCTTGGTGCTTGTAATGCTAAAGGATGATGTGGTTTCCTTTCCTACTGAAGTCGATTTCCACTGGGTTTTTCAGCTTAAGTCTCCTATAGAGTGGGATATTATTTATTTTGAGGTGGAACCCTCTTCTATTGAGGTGAAGGTGGAAGCTTTCCTTTTGAGGTGGAGTTTTGGTGGGTAGGAGCAAAGTGGTTTTTTGTGGGAAGGTGTTCCATTTCTTTCTCTCCGTCAGAGGGGAGCCCTCTCCTTTAGAGATGGTGGGTGGGTTGGATTTCCAAGTGGAATGGTGTTGTGGGGAGGCTGATACTTCCATTATTTCTTCCATGCTATCCAAAATTCCTATTGAGGTGGGGTGTTTTATTTGTTTGGTTCTTTTGAGAATCAGGGTTAGGTTGATGGCTTACACCATTAAGTTCTCTATTTTTCTAGGTTCAGATGTGACTGTTTAGCAGATGGTTTGTTGCAGCTGGCTGCTTTGTTGCCTAACTATTTAAGGTGGTTACTGCTATTTAAACTTGGTTATTTGGGATAAAGGTCCCCTTGGTTCCTGTTGTTTGTAGCTTGAGTTTTATTGCTAATCTTTGATGGCTGTTGATGTTGGGCTGCTATTGATTTGCTGGTTATTTTCTATTAGAAACTTTCCTACTTTGGATTGGGTTGTGGATCCCATCAAAACCACCTATACTTGGTTTTGAGGCCCCATCAAAACCTTTTTGTCCCATAATGTAAAACACAACCACAGTTTTAATGAGATGAACTTCCTCTTGATGAAATCCATGTTTATATGAAAATTTAGAGAAATAATTCTACACTTAGAAGTAAGAATACATAACCTAATGCAACTTCCCAGCCTCTTGATTAAAATTTAACTTCTCAAAACCCAAAATCAAAAAATAATACATCTACTCTTAAAGAAAATACCACTAATTTAAATATTGATAATATTGATATCAAACCAATTTATATGAATAAACATAAAAACTATGAAAGGTATAAAAATACTAGAGCTAACAAGCTAGATTAACTCTCTTAGAATATAATATTTATTTTAAAATAATTGAATAAATTAACTTGAAAAATAACCATAAAGATGTCATGGCCTACATAGGAAATGGTTAAAAGCATCACATTTTTTATTAAATTTTATATTTTAAAAATAAATAAATTATAATTTATTTGTTAACTTATGTCTAAAAAAGTCATATCCTATTTAATTTTGAATAGTATGGTTAATTCTATTAAAATTTAAAATGATTGAACATTTACATAAATAAATTAAAGATGGGAGAAAGAGTGGAACTGTAGATTGGGAGATAAATAGTCATCCTTTATTGTTCTCCTTATTACTTTATTATAATTCTCTTTACTTTTTTTAATTTTTCTTAATTATCTTTTAATAGAATGAGAAGGTATGTTGTGTTTTTAGATTATATATTCAGTTTCATGATACTCATTTCTCTAGCTCTAGGGTTTTTTTAGGGAGCACTAACCAATTGGTATGTAGATAAGCCTAGAGGGAAGACTAGAGATGGTAAAAATTCCTTAATGAGTATCTCTTACAATATAAAATAGAGTATGGAAGTGGATGAAATAAAAGAATAAGTGACAATGGAGTTTGTTGCAAGTATGACGGTGTTTTCATTGATGTCAACAATCCCGTGTTGTCAAATTGATGATAGTAGTGTAGTTGTTAAGAAGAGATTATTGATTTGATTAGTTGCATTATGTTGTCATTAGTGAAGTTGTTGATGTTAAGCTTTGGTGTTGCTTTTAAAAGCTTCTATTTATGGTTCAGATGTCAAGGATACCAATAAAATTGATAAAAAAAGGAAATATGGTGTTGCAGAGGTGTTTAGGTTTGTACAAGGTGTTCTAGTTTCACTTAACATTTCTTCTAGGTTGAAGATATGATTTTTTGGTTTGGATATGTTGGTTAGAGGTGTTCAGAGAGGGTATATCTAGGATTTGGGATTCTAGATTGATGGTCAAAGGAAGTTATGTTCACCAGTGTGTGAATTGGTTTTCCAATGTCACTTACATAGGTGTCTGGGAGAAATGTATTTGCCTCATATTTCTCCACAGTTGTTCATCGAGACTTGCAATTTTGAAGGAGAGTTGATGGTATTACATTCACTTTTCTTTGTCAAGAAGATTTGTGGTTTGGTACTCTATAATTTTGATTGTAGAGTTGTAGTGTTTGGTAGTGTAGTTTTTGTTGAAATTGTGAAACCTAACCTCACAGACCCTGAAAATCACCTGCATGCAAATAACCTGTCACAAAATGAAGACATTTGAGACAAAATGCAAAGGTGCTCTAAAAGATGAAAATGTATTAATCAGAGAGAGGCAAAATACAATGATCAATCCTTATAAAAGGAGATTGTGCAAAACTAAAAGTAACCCTAATAGGTAGATATTTAATAATTAATATAATTATTAAATGTCACAATATGCAAACTAAAGTGAAATATTAAGAGAGGAATAAAGGTAACTTAGTTAACATAATTAAGTTAAAACCTTTACTCTAACACCCCCACTTAAGATGAGCAAAAGTACAACTACAAACATGTGCAAGAAAGCAAAGGTAACTACAATGCATGAAAGAAAACAAGGGTCTCGACAACTAGGCCTGATCAGGTACCTGAATACAACCAAATCTCTGTAAAGTGGAGAAAGGGAGAAAACCTCATGGGAACAAAACTCCTCCCCAAAAGAGAGAAAATAAAAGAAATGCACTAATGAAAGAAGGATAGGAGGTGGATTACATGATACCCCCCATAGACAACTTCTATCATATAAGTACATATACAATGGTCTCCATAGGAGAGATATAAAGAGACAAGAAGCCCCCCCCACAATGAAGAAACTCCTATCACAATGGTAGATGCCTGATGTAGAATCCAAAAGGAGATCCTGAAGCAAAAGATAATATTCCTCCCCTTGGGAAGAAATGGATCCAAAGGACGATGTTGAAGAAACCTTTTGAAGAGTGATGAACCGATCTGTCTCAAGATGGGTGCCATGAGAGGATGTTGAAGAATCTCTTTGTCTGAACTGAAACAAATGATGCCAAATCCAAACTGATGTGGAGAATCCTGAAATACAACCTCTGAATGCATGGATAATGGTGGGTGTACAGTGATAACCTGACTATCAAGGTAGAGGAGATGAATGTCCTCAAAATAATCCTCAAGATCTGCAGTGTGAGACTCAACAAACAAGAATGTGTCTACAAGATAAGAATCCCATGATGTAGCAGATAATGAATGACCAAGATGGTGATGATGTTGAATTGAATCCATAGGGGCCAATGTGGCGATATTGATGTCATTAGGAACAATAGATGATACATGTATAATCTCAGTCTGAAGAGTAGGAACTGTGAGACAAGCCTCTGATCCATCGGAACATGTAAGGGTGTCTAAATACTCAAGCTCCTCTAAAGTATCTTGATCAAAGGGTGTATTATCTCTCCAAGCAATGGGTAAGAGACAATCTAAAGCAGGATCCTATGGGAATGGAGAGATATTGGGGTCTCCATAGATCTCCCAAAGACGTGTCCAAAGTGGGTGGGGACAATCAATATCCGATATAGCCCACATAGTGTCATCATCAACACTAGACAATATAAGTCCTACTATGTGATCTCTAATGATATCCCAAGCTAGTTTTCCCTCTGAAGTGGTTGGTTCAGGTATGAGATCATACAAATAAGGAAAAATATTAAGCTACCTACAATGTATAAGTATGCCCTTTGCCCATGACTCATAATTACCCTGTTCCAAAATTACAACTGAAGGGTGAGTAGAAAAACCCATGATAACTCTTCAAATTAAAAAATATGAGAAAACTGACCTTAGTACATACAAAGTAGATCAAAATATGACATCTCACACAAACAGATCCTTTCCAGGTGCCAAAAAATCCAAGTAATTGACAGAAATGTGAAAACACAAAATACTAAATAAAATGTACTTGGGACAGATTCTAGAAAAATAAATGACAAATCTAGAAAGACCATAGAAGCACCTTTCCAACACCTATTCGTTTGGAAAAAATGAAGTTCAGATGCAAAAGTTACACCCCCTGAAGTGCAAGAACCATGATTTGACTTTGACTGAGGAAAACTTCATCAAAACAAAAAAATGAAGAAACCACACCTACACCATCCGATTGATGCCAGAAGCCGCTTTCCAACAGTATATCATTTTTGAAAATTGGAGACCGTATGCTCAAGATATGACCATTTTACTAAATATGCTCATTTAGGCTTTAAACAAAACATTTTATTAATTTAAAGATTAAAAAATTAATAAAATATTCAGCTATACCTTCATGGCACGAAAATCAAGGCAACACAGAAATCAAAAGGGCATGGAAATCGATGCAAAATGGCATGAAAATTGAGGCAGCTCAAAATTGATGCAGACACCAAAAAAATATGACACAGAAATTGATGTGTCTGTACGGATCTATACAATCGTACGGATTTTTGGCAACTATTTTGAGATTCCCCAAAAACACTAAAAAATCAATTTTCAGAAAACCCTATTATATTTTATATGAAAATAGGGGTTTTTGGGGCTTTTGAGTGCACCCATGAGGTCCATTTTGCAATAGCATGCACTATTTGAGAGATCAAGGTCAAAATTTCTAAAAAAATGATGGAAAACCCCTCTGATCTGGCAAAAAAATACCATGAATGAAACCCTTGCACAGAAAAAAAAACTCTGTAAGCTAAAATCTTCAAAAAATGAATAGGCAGCCGCAGATTTAGAGCTCTGATATCATGTTGAAGTTGTGAAAGCCAACCTCACAGACCGCGAAGATCAACTACATGTAAATAACCTGTCACAAAATGAAGACATTCGAGACAAAAGGCAAAGGTGCTTTGAAAGCTGAAAATGTATTAATCAGAGAGAGGTAAAATACAATGATCAATCCTTATAAAAGGAGATTGTGCAAACCTAAAAGTAACCCTAATAGGTAGACATTTAATAATTAATATAATTATTAAATGTCACAATATGCAAACTAAAGTGAAATCTTAAGAGAGAAATAAAGGTAACTTAATTAACATAATTAAGTTAAAACCTTTACTCTATCAGTTTTAGTTTACTAGGTGTGTACATTCTGAAGGAGTGATTTGTTGTGAAGGAGTTTGATGAATTTTAGGAGGATAGAGGAATATTCTAGATCATGATGAAGCATGGTTTGTGGTTTGCAAGTCAACCTTGGGTTTGGGGATGCATGTAACTCAAATTTTTAATGTTTTTACATGATTAATGGATGACTTGGTGAACTTACACCACATTTGAAGATGTTCAAGTATTGATAGATGTGTAGCGTGGTGTATGAAAGCTATTTAGGGTCCCAATTAAGTTTTTTCCTGTCCACTTTCGTTCCTATCCAACACAGTAATGTTTAGTGCTGACCTAATTTGAAATTGCAAAGTGTGAAGCATGTATAGCCAACCTTGGAGAAGATTTTCAAGATTGAGGATAGTATAAGTATGAGATGAGATGTTGAAGGTTAGAAATATGGAAAAGATAGAGGTTTGTGATGCAAATTTTCTATGGGTAGAGTGCGAGTTTGAGCAGAGCAGTGTGGACTTCAAAATGTTGGACTTCTGAATGTAGTGAGTTGAAGGTGTCTACAATCATTCAAATAAGACTTTGAAGGTGTTGGAGATATTGTGGTGGATTCTTTATCAATCATTGCGATGTTGTTCTTTGTGTAACATTTCTCTTCCATCTTCTTTTCTTTCTATGGCAGTGAGCCCTAGTTGTGAGCCTTTGTACTAGTTTTCCAATTACTTATATTGTGAGATAATCCTCATTGTGGTTTTTACCTGATTAGGTTTCCACATAAATCTGGTGTTATCATGTGTATGGAGATTCTATTTCAGTTATTATCTACATTCCATGCTTAAACATTTTAAGGGTTAATTGAATGCATGTGGATCTAATTACTTTTGTTGGTTTTATATTTTAATTAGATACATCTAATTCACCACCCCCTCTTAGTTGTCTTATTCATTCAACAATTGGTATCAAAGCAAGGTTCCTTGGGGAAAAGCTTAACCACTTGAGGTAGATATGGGATGACAAACAAGATGAGAGCCCTAAGTTTGATGGCACAAACTATGCATTCTAGAAGACAAAGATGGAAGGATATCTGGCATCCTTTGGATTTGAGATTGAAAAGGAAATAAAGAATCAATATATTGCACCTTCAAATGGTCCAAGCACAAGTGATGAGATCAAGTCCCATGAAATAAATGGTAAGGAAAGGTTTATTCTTGTGAATAGTCTTTCAAATTCTGAATTAGCAAAAGTTATGAATCTTAAGTCTACCAAAGAAGTTTGGGATAAGCTAGAAAGCATTTATGAAGGAGATGATAAGGTTAAAGTAGCGAAGTTGCAGAATCTGAAGGAACAATTTGAGACCTTGTGAATTTTTGAAGATGAAACAATTACAAGCTATATGCAGAGGGTTGATGATATGGAAAAGTGCAATTTGAGGTCTTGGTGCACAAGTCAAAGAACCTAAAGTAGTTAAGAAAGTTCTCAGATCTCTTCCTGATTCTTACAGTGAAAATGTATCTTCTATTGAGGAAGTTGCAAATGTTAATACTTACACTAGAGATCAGTTGTTTGGCATACTAACTTCATAAGAAATGAAAAAACTTGGTTTGAAAAATGGTACGAAAGTGGAGAGTAATTTTAGGGATAGAAAATCATAAAAGGTTGAAGATTCAGATGGAGAAAAACTTGATGATGTGGAAGCTAACTTTGTAAGAAGGATGAGAAAGGGCTTCGGTAAGTACAAGGTAAACTACCTTTCAAATGTTCTATCTATGGAAATATAGGTCACTATGTTTCAAGATGTCCAAATAGAGTTGTGAACAATAAAAGTAAGGAGAACAAAGAAAAGATGATTAAGAGAAGTTACTGTGTCAGAGAAGATGATGGTATTTATGATTATGAAGATGATGATGAATGGTTTTTCTTGGCTTTAAAAGATGAATCTACTTATGTTAACTCTTAAAGTTGTGTGAAGGAAAGTGTTCCAGAAGAGAAGGATAAGATTGAAGGTACTATGGTATATGATTTTCATGCTAGATAGGATAAGAACTATTGGGTTGTTGATAGTGGTTGCTCTAATCACATGACTAGAGACAAGAGTAAGTTTATTAAACTTGAAAAGTATGATGGAGGATTAGTTAAACCTGAAGATGATTCAGGATCTAAGATTTGTGGAATAGGTTCAATCTGTTTTGATGGCAAGCATAATATTGAAGATGTTTATTATGTTAAAGGCTTAAGGCATAGTATTTTGAGTGTTGGAAAGATAGCAAAGGGTATAATATTGTGTTTCAGGATGATGGATATGATATTATAAAAGGATCTAGAACTATGATTGCTACTGGTAAGAGGATAGATGGAAATATCTATCATCTCAAGGGTGTTGATGGTCATTGCTTTATGACTTAGATTAATGAAAACTCGTTATGACACCAGATGATGTGATGCATGAATATTGACAATATGGTTAGAATCAATTTAGTTCATGTAGTAAGAGACCTACCAAGAATCATAAAGCCTATCAATGTTGTTTTCAAAGATTTTCAATTTGGAAAACAAACAAGGAATAGTTTCAAAGGAAAAGAGCAATCTACTACCAGACTACTATAATTAATACATACAAATCTTTGTGGTCCTACAAGGGTGAGAAGTCTTCAAGGTGATAGGAATTTCATTCTTTTGGTTGGTTTTTACTCTAAAATGACATGGGTTACTTTTCTTAGAGAAAAATATGAAGCTCTAGATAGATTTAAAAAATTTAAAGCTATGGTTGAGAATGAATTGGATTTGAAGATCAAATTTTTGAGGTCTGTAAGAAGTAGAGAATTCACTTGCAATAAGTTTAACATGTTTTATGAATATCATGGAATAAAGAGGCACCTGTCTTCCCCTATAACTCCTTGGAAGAATGGAGTTGTTAAAAGGAAAAATATGACTGTTCAAGAAGCTGAAAGGACTATGATGAATGAAGATAAACTACCAGAAGTGTACTAGAGAGAAGCAATTCATACTACTATTTACATACTTAACAAAATTCAAGCCAAAGATGACAACACAAAGAATCCCTATGAGTTGTGGTATGGAAGGATTCCTACTATCAAGTACTTTATGGTATTTGGAAGAAAATGCTATATAAGAAGAGATGAAGAAAAATTGGGAAAATTTGTGCAAGGTCTGATGAAGGTATATCTTCCTTAGATATTCTACTAAAAGGAAATCTTATAGATGTTATGACAAAAGGCTAAGAAAGATTGTTGAGAGTGAAAATGTCAAGGTTGATGAAGATTTGCATAATTCAGTTGATATAGATGGATATGTTTCAGATGAACTTTCTTGCGGAGAAGAAGAAAAATATAAGGAAAAAGAAATGCAAAATGAAGAGGAAGAAGTTTCAAAAAAGACCCCTAAGACCCCTAAGTATGTGTAAGAAAATCATTCTGAAGAATAGATTATTGGAGACAAAAGAAGAGGTGTATTGAAAAGAAGAAAAGTAGCTGAAACTAAGGTAAATCTATGCTTACTTTCCAAAAATAAACCAAAAATAGTGAGTGAGGCATGCAAAGATGAATATTGGATGAAGGAAATGGAAGAAGAGCTGTAATAAATTGAGAAAAATCAGACTTGGGAACTGGTCCCTAGACCTAAAAATAAGAATATAATTGGAACTAAGTGGGTATTCAAAAATAAGATGAATGGGAATGGAGAAGTGGTAAGAAATAAAGCAAGGCTTGTGTGTAAGGGTTACTCACAAATAGAAGGAATAGAATTTGAGGAAATATTTTCTTCGATGGCTAGAATGGAAGCAATCATAATGTTTTTGGCATTTGTAGCACATAAAGACTTTAAATTTTATCAGATGGATGTGAAGTCTACCTTTCTGAATGGAGAATTGGTTGAAGAAGTTTACATGGAACAACTAGAAGGATTTCAGTTGTTAGATACAGCTAATATGGTTTGCCGATTGAAAAAGGCATTGTATGGATTAAAACAAGCTCTTATAGCTTAGTATGCAAGGGTTGAAAGATATTTGATACAACAAGGATTCAATAAGGGTATCGTAGATAGTAATCTCTACATTAATGTTGAGGAAGATTGAATCTTGATAATTGGTTGTGTATGTTGATGAAATTATCTTTGGAGACAATGAAGCTATGTGTAGAAAATTTTCAAAAGAGATGCAAAAATATTTTGAGATGTCTATGTTTGGGGAGATGAATTTCTTCCTTGGACTACAAATTAATCACACAGATAAATAAATTTTCTTTTCACAATCAAAATATGTCAAAGAGATGTTGAAAAAGTTTGGAATGGATGACTCCAAACTAGAATGTACTCCTATGGTTACTGGTTGCAAATTGAGTAAGGATGATGAATCACCTAAGGTTGATCAGAGAAAGTACAAATCTATGGTTGGTGTACTACTATATCTTACTGCTACTAGACTGGATATCATGCATGTAGTTTGTCTTGTGGCTAGATTTCAAGAAGATCCTAAAGAGTCACATTTTGTCACAATAAAAAGGATATTCATATATTTAAAAGGAAGTTTAGATTATGGCCTATGGTATCCTAAGGATATTGATTTTACATTAAGTATACATAGATGGGCGAGTGCATGAAGTTGGTTACCAATTTTGTGGCCATTTTTGAAAAAAGTTTTAGAAAACGTGTTCACGTTATAACGCACTGGCATTATTTCGCATTAAAAAAAAGAAAAAATTGAAATTATTTTCCTTGGGATACCAACCCAAAGGCTTGGAGGGCATTCCCAACAAGGCTAGAGACGTGTTTTTGTAAATTCTAAAATTTTTCACATAATCGAGTTCATGCTCACCATCAAGATTGCATCTAGTTCAATATCGACAAAATCAAACACATGGGTAATGTTAGGTTCTCTCTTAGGTATCCAAAAATGTAAATTTTTTCACTTTTTGACAATGTTAAGCCTTTCATCCATAATTTATTTTGTTTGTATGTCTATTTTTTGCTAAGAAGCATTGTTTGGTGTTTTTTTGCTATAAATTAACTACTCATCAAAATTTCAAATAAATTACATTTTTAGAAACTAGACTCCATTATACAAATTTAAAAAAAAAGAAAAAAAATCAATTATTTTCAAAAATTTGTAGGGGGAGCACGACCAAAATTTTGCTTTTCAGGAAGTGCCCACTTAGAAAATTAGTAAAAAAGCAAATATTGATTAAAAAATTATCAGAAAAATTATGCATCAACTAGATGTTGTTAGCTAACTTTTGACTGTAGCGATTTTAAAAATACTAAAAAAAAGTTCACCGTACTCAGGTCGTACAAGAGTTGCTATGTTATGTTTTTCTGACAAAAACAACAATTTGTGTGCATCCCTCTTTTTAAGCCCTTAATCTCAACCATTTTTAAAATAAATTAGTAGTTTATAAAGTAGACTCGGAGCACTTCGATCCTTATTTTGTTCCATCTCAAAATTTTGAGTGTAACTATCCTTGATTTCACATCCAAGGTCAGCATTTCCTGATTTCAGAAAAAAAGTGGCCACTTAAGCCCCCTTTTTGGGAACCACCTTGGTGCACTTACCCAGATGCAGATTTGGTTGGATGTGTGGATGAAAAGGAAAGTACAAGTGGTGGTGCATTCTTTCTTGCATGTAGATTGGTGGCATGGATAAGTAAAAAGCAAGAGTCAATTTCCTTATCTCTTACAGAGGCTAAGTATATTGTAGCAACATCTTGTTGTACACAAGTATTGTGGGTGAGAAAAAACATTGAAGGATATTAGAGTAATCTATGATGATCATATCTCTATCTTTGTGATAACATAAGTGTAATTAAAATTTCAAAGAATCCAGTGATGCATTCAAGGAAAAAGAATATATCACTTAGGTATTGAGAGAGAAAGTTATGGAGAATGAGGTGAAGCTTGAATATGTACCTAAAAAGGATCATAGTTCTGGTATATTTACTAAGGCTCTTCCTAAAGATAATTTTTCAAGTATCTCTGAGAGAAGCTAGGGGTTATTTCCCCTCCTTTGAACTAGATGCATATAAAGATGCATTAGTACAGTGGATCTATGGATTCATTCTTTATCTAGACTAATGTTAACAACTACCTCTCAAGGGGAGTAGGTAGTAACATTGTTGCAATATGAAATTTATGTTGTCGTGATGTAGAGGTTGTTGAGTTGATTGGTGTGTACTCCTATGGGGGATTCTTCAGAGTAATTGCAAGTATCTTGGTTCTATGTCAAAGGTGGAGAAAAATGCAATATTCCTTATCCTTTTCCATTGATGTTAAAGAGGGAAAGAAAGAAGTCATGTGAAAAGGAAAATGAAGTCATGTGAGGAAGTGAAGTCATGTGAAAGAGGCAAGTATCAAGGAGAGAGTGTAATGAGATAGTTGTGTGAGGGAGAGAAAAGAGAAAAAGAAATGAGAATGTTCAAAGCTATTGTGTCTTTGATGGTTTTTCATATCTTGTGTTTTCATCAATGACAAAGGGGGAGATTGTTGCAAGTATGAAGGTGTTCTCATTGATTTCAACAAGCTTGTGTTGTTATTGATGATAGTAGTGTAGTGGTTGAGAAGAGACTATTGCTTTGATTAGTTGAATTATGTTGTGATTAGTTAAGTTGTTGATGTTCACGCTTGGTGTTGCTTTGACAAGATTCTATTTATGGTTCAGATGTTGACGATACTGAGAAAAATGATAAAAAAGGAAATAAGGTGTTGTAGACGTGTTTTGGTTTACAGAAGGTGTTTTGGTTTTGCTTCTCATTTCTTCTAGGTTGAAGATCTACTTTTGAGGTTTGGATATGTTGGTTAGAGGTGTTCTGAGAGGTATATCTAGGAATTTGGGCTTTTGGATCAATGTTCAGATGAAGTTATGTTCATTGAACTAGTTTTATAGTGTCGCTTATAGAGGTGTTTGGAAAAAAAATATTTTCTCTACATTTCTCCATAATTGTTCTTCAGGACTTGTGATTCTGAAGGAAAGTTGATGATGTTTTTCTCTTTCCTATATCAAAAAGATTTATGGTTTGGTACTTTAAAAGTTGGATTGTAGAGTTGTAGTGTTTGGTAATGTAGTCTAAGTGTACTAGTTGTGTACATTTAGAAGGAGTGCAATGTTACAAAGGAGTTTGATGAATCTAAGGAGGATAGAGGAATATTTTAGATCATGATGAAGCATGGTATGTGGTTTACAAGTTGGCCTTGGGTTTGGGGAACCATGTAACTCAAATGTTTAATGTGTTTTCATGGGTAATGGTTGATCTGGTGTTTACACTACATTCAAAGATGTTCAATTATTGATGGATGTGTAGCATGGCATATGAAAGTTATTTTGGGTCCCAATAAAGTTTTTTTTTGTTCACTTGCATTCGTATCCACTGTAGGGATGTTTAGTGTTGACCTAATTTGAAATTGCAAAGTGTGAAGTGTTTATAGTCAACCTTGGAGAAGTTTCTCAAGGTTGAGGATAGTATAAGTATGAGTTGAGATGTTGAAGGTTGAAAAGATAGAAAAGATAGAGGTGTGTGATGTAAGTGATGTGAATTTTTGAAGGGTAGAGTGTGAGTTTTAGTAGAGTAGTGTGAACTTCAAAGTGTTGGAATTCTGAATGCAATGAGATGAAGGTGTCTGCAATCATTCAAGAAAGAATAAAAAGGTGTTGGAGCTACTATGGTGGATTCTTTGTTGCATTGAGATTTTTTTCTATGTGTAACATTTCTCTTCTATCTTCATTTCTTTCTATGGAAATGAGCCCTAGCTGTGAGCCTTTGTGGATAGTGCATCCTATTCTGACAATGAGCCTTTGTACCAGTTTTGCAATTACTTATATTACAAGCTAATAATCGTCATGGTTTTTCCCTCATTGGGATTTCCACATAAATCTAGTGTTCTCATGTCCATGGTGCTTCTGTTTGAGTTGTTATCTACATTTCATGCTTAAACATTTTAAGGGTTAAGCGAATGCATGTAGATCTTATTACTTTTGAGGGTTTTATGTTTTAATTGGATACAATTGATTCACTACCCCTCTCATTTTTCTTGTTCTTTTAATAAAGTTTAAAAGACATATTCACTCCACTAAAACCATAAATATCCTTATCAAACAAGCTAGGAAAGAAGGAAAGTAAATTTGAAATGGATGGCCAAAATATAAAACCAAAAGAGAAAATTATAAAATAACTCCATGAATAGAAATAAATAAGTAGCTTGAGAAGAAAAATATAATAAGGAGGAGCTTCAAGCTTGTTAATTATGAATGAGTTGATGAAATTGTGAGGACTTACTAGGAGACAAAGTGCCCCACTTAGAGACTCAGTGTTTTTGGTTAGGATGTGAATCCTATTTGGCAAGTAAATATGTAATTGTATTATATTCCCTAGGGATATGGATAAATCAAATAGCTTCAAAGTAAGAATAAATGAAGATAATTTATTAGCTAAATTTCTTAGCTTCCGAGATGAATCATGAAGCTTCTCTATTAAAAAGAGAAAGTAAGAAGATGAATTATATCTCACAAATGACTTTTTTCTAGCCTATTTCATAAGATTTTTCAAGATTTTCAAGGATAGTACAAGATTCTATATAATTTTTGGTACTAACCCCCAAAACATAAGAGAAGAATAAATAGATAGTGTCATTCGTATCATGATTGAACCCACCAATACCAATTTCCCCCATACTTTCATGAGAAGAATAATATATATTAATTTTAAGAAACTAAGTTAGGGGAGATCATTTACTAATTCTATTCACCTTTCTAAAGGCCTTCAATTGTGAGCTAAGAAGACTTGAGGGGTGAATGGATGAATAGAACTCCACATGTCTTAAAATAATATTATTAGACAGAGATTCTCATCCAAATAACACTTTTTTGTTGTATTCACTTTGACATAATATAATATATTCTACTAAAATTGAAAAACGAGATGATAATGACCTTGGAAATATGACAATAGTTTTTCAAGAAAGATATTCCATAGGATAAAAATTGGGCCTAAGTCCCAAGCAATAATGAGAGAAAAAGATGAAGTAGGAGGCAAAACCAAGCTTGCACATAAATCATGATAAAAGTACCATGAATGGTAGATTAATTCTAAATCTACCAGCACTACCCCCAAATACCTAAGGAGAAATGACATTATAAGAAAATGTAAGCAACACATTCTTCTACACAACTACACATAAGACATTTAGAAGGGCCTTGAAATAATTTTCCTCTTATGTTATCCCTAGTGAGACATTTGTTCTGATAGAGCAATAAAAAGTTACATTTTGGATAACTAAAATTATTCTAAAATTTGTTCCACTAAGGAAAATTTTTATTCTCCCCATTCTTCTACTCTAGGAAACAAAGGTTTTCATTATTAAAAATTGTTTCTTTTTTAAATCTAATTAATATTTTTATAAATGTGCATAAATTTTAGAGAATAAGAGATTCTCTCATGGATGTTGAACTAATTCCATCAAAGATATGTTGTTACTTAAATGTAGTCCTTCAATATTTATTTCTTTTGAAACTAGTTTCTTGTACATTTTCAAGCATTTTTCATTAATGAAAAATCCATTTAATCAAAATCTATGATGGAGATCTTGATAATGCCATTTTCATAAATAATTCTGATCTAATATAGCCTTAGCTATTGTGTATGTAATTTACCTAGATGAAATCCTATAACATGGAATCATACAAAATTTTCCAATTACCTTCTTGAAATGATCACTTATAAATGAATTATTAGGCCATAAGGCCTATTATTATTAAAAAATATTGATTCAAAATAAAGCATATTGATTTCTTCTATCTATGAAATGAGTTTTTTAATCCCTACCTTTTGGTAATTTGTGAGGTCTATAACTAAGTATAAATAATTATTTATATATTTAATTTTAAATCCCATACCTAAAACAAGTTTCTTATTGTATAAAAGTTCATATGGTGTAGAACTAGCGGTGCTCTATAATGTTGATAGGTAATATTATACAACTTTAGGAAGATACTTGTCTTAGTCTTTACAATGAAATGCTATATTCTTAGGATGTTATTGAGATCTATTTTTATGACTTCAAATTATCCATTAGAATTCTCCTTGTAACGTAAATATTTCTTATGTTGAATCTCATATTCTCAAACCAAAATGGTAATGATATAGGAGGTGAACTATGGCCCCTGAATAATCACTATCTTGATGGGTACTAAAAACCACTTAAATATTTTATAGATAATAATTTATCTATATTTATGCATTGACCATGCTTCAAATATATTACCTCAAATCACTTACTAACATAGTTTGTGCGGACTAATGTATTTATCTATATTTATTGTTGGATGGGGGATTAATAGGAGAAATAACATGTCCAAATGTTATTTCTCAAACTTAGGTTAATTAAAAATTATGGATGAAGTGGAATCTCATCTAAATTAATGGGTTAACACAATGTTAAACATTTTGTGGATCACCATAAGTGTAGGCTAGTAGTATCCCATAGTGAGAATTTTGTTTTCTATACACTAAGATACCCAATTTCCTCCACATGGCTTAGAATAATAGATTGAAAGTATTCCAAATATATTATCTTCAACTACACAACAACACTTGACATTATTAACGCTAGTATGATAGGGAAGCCTATCTATCAAAGAGAATTGACCATTGAGCCTAGGTTTATTTTAATCTTTAGGATATAATTACAAAAGAAAATTGAATGTCATGAAATAATTGGGAATGGTAGTTAACTATGGAATTTTAGTGGAAATATAAAATTAATTCTCATCTATAAAGTATCATAAAATTGATATATTTCAATAGTTTTTTGCATCCTAAATAAAAAATTGTCAACGGTGTTCTCATGACTAGGTTATGAAGTATAATAATGTCAATTTCTTGTAATAATAAAATCCATATAATAACCTACTATGAATATATAACTCATTTATTAGAAATAATATAAAAATTAATTAGTATGAACCAATAATTGAATCTTAATAATATTATGTAATGCTAGAAATTTTTAATAGCATAAAATTGATAGAAATTATTTTTCTAAGATAGTGTAGTTTAATGTAGCACTAGTCATGTTTTTTCTTATGCAAAAATGTATATATGAAATTAGACCTTTATTTTATCCTAATATAACATCCATGGTTTTTTTTGAAGTACTTTAATAATAATGGAAAGGTAGTTCTTTCGATTTGGTTTATATAAAATATGCATGGTTATGAGATTCTCCTTTATTACATCAAAGCCTTGTTGAGACTCTTTTATCCAACAAGTATCTACATCCTTACCTAACAATAAAAAGTAATGTTGAGGCTATCTTAATAAAATTTTAGAAGTATAAAATTTTGGATATCTACCTATCATTCTAGAGTAGGAATATCCTTAATGATTTTCACTTTCTTGGGATCCACCTTGATACATTTTGGAGAAATATAATGTCTAGATACAATTCCTCCAGTTATTAAAATATAACACTTTTCATGACTAAGGGAAGGAATAGTTCTTTACACTATTGAAGTACCTTATCAAGATACATTTCCCATGAATTAAGGAGCATAATAGTAAAATGAACTTATCCTCTTCTTCTATGCTGACTCCTATTAACATCAAGTGATTCATAATTAAATCAAAGGTGTTGCTCGATGATAATTTTTAAATCTCTTTCATTCTTGTTCAAGGAATATAACTTACTTTTTATAAAACAATTTCTTACTAGACTCTTGGAATAATACATGGTTCTTATAGTCTTATATAACAATTATATAGAGGACTCTTTTGACACATTAATTACTACAAAATCTACAAGATATAAGTAAATAGTAACCATATCTTTCTTATCCAAATTATTCTATTCTTCATTAGAAATAGAAAGTGTATTACAGTAAACAAGATACCACCATCCATTTATATCTCTACCAAGAGGTATTGAGCCTTCAAATTTTACAACTCAAAGTTTTAACCATTAAAATATCAATATTAGAACTTGGTGTGCTTGTGATGAATAAAATAGTATATAAACTCTTTAATTTCCCATACTCCTTTAAAGGCTCCCATTATAAGAAATTATTTATGTATTACAAAAACATACACTCTAGGGGTCCATAATACACATAACGATATGAATCTAAACTATGTGTCCCTTTCCTAAATAAACATTTTGTGATACCAAATGATAGGAATTAATCCCGGTTTCAATTAATTTATAGAATGGGATACTATAGCACCTTAAAATTATGTGACAAAAATATAGTTATGATTGCCTAATTAATTCAAATTTGTAATATTCAACCTGAGTTGCATGAAATAATATACAAACCACAAATATACAATGATAAATAGATTTAAACAGGAAACTCATATGGGTAAAAATACCACCAACAAGAGGATACTAAAAATTATATTCATAGGATATATTTTACCCAATACCACTAATTTCTATTGTAGAGTGTCACAATCTATAGCCATATAATATGACTTAGCACACCTTTAAGATATAACACATCAAAAAAAAATTGTCTATCCAACTTGTTACATCTTTACAAGAAACTAGATATAGTTATCTTCATGAAATGCAATAAATATAGTTATGTAATTGTCATGGAGAATATCAACAATCATACAACCATAAAATGAATATACTATTACATCAACATACTACCCATTAGTAGATTCATAACTTCTCCACATAGATAATCAACACACATAAGTAGCTATTTTTCATGCCCATAGTTGGGCATAATACATAATTTGAATTTTTTAAGGTTAATTAAACTTACTAACATCTAATCCATCCAGAAGATGTGATGCATAATGCTCACACTGGGAAATGTTGTATGTGTGACATTACAATAAGAAAAATACTAGAAGGTAATGGGAGGGGAAGGCCATAAGTGAGTGTGACGAGTCCAATTCACCTACTTCCAAGTGATGGTTGCTCTAGGAAGGTTTGGAATTGTATAGGCAACCCCATAGGAAATTCCCCACTAGGGTTGTATTTTCCTTTAGGTTCTTTATATGAAAGAAAAGAGAAAAAAATTATGTTGACACCACACCCTCAATCCTAGAGATTTCTTCAATGGTTATTTACTATGAAAAACATTTAAATTAATCACCTTTAAGGATTCTTTTTTGTTCAATGAATCACTGCTAAGGGGAAACACCCTGATCACTTTTGACTAGAGCTATGAACCGGTGAGGCCACATTCGAGGGACCTCATCCCCGCCATTCCTCTCCTCCTCTTCCTATCCTCCCTCAATGTTCTCACTTCTCCTTTCCTCCTCTCCACCTCCCCCTTCTCTCTACACCTCCTCGACACTCCTCTACTGATGTTCCTCCCATCTACCATCGCCTGCAGCCAACCGAATCCGTCATCTTTGGCAGCCACTGATCCATTACCCTCCTCTTCGTGCTAGTCTCATACCTACCTGATGTCGCCACTTGTTCATCACACAACATCTTCCTGTCACCTTTGAGCCCAGAGCCGAATCTGGTCATCCTCCTTCCTTTGTTCTCCATCCATTGGCCAACGATTCCCCTTACACCAACATCATCCTTTGTCCTTTGACCACAATCATTCGTCCCACCATCCACTGGTGGGATTCGAACCCTTGACAGTAGTTTCACTACTGCTTGCAACTTGTTGCATTGTAGGGTCATCCCCCTTCAAGGATTATTTATTACTATAATTTATCTATTTACATATTTTGATAGACAAAGATTGGAATTTAATACAAAAATTTAAACCTAAATTAACTTTAGCATTGAATAACATGATTAAAAAAAACTTTCTCATTGTTTAACACACATAAATTAGTAATTGCTTAATAATCCAACTTTATTTGTTTATTACTCATATTTTAATATACTTCGTTTATTGGCATAACATAATTGTAATGCCATTAATATAAGGTTTCTTTTTGAATGATCAATTTCTTTGACATAAAATAAATAAATAAATAAATTTCCAAAAATGGTTTACTTTACTGATTTAAAGAGGTCACAACCCTATTTTCCACATGTATTATTTTAAATATTTAGGAAAACTAAATTTATTAAGACGTGGAAGCCAACTCAGATTTAACAATCCTTCATAAAAAAAAGGCTATTAGTAATCCTTTCCTAAAAAGATAACCTATCATGAATTCCCCTAAAACTATTTGACTTTCATAGTCGGGTTTCCTCCAAGAAGGAAGGAAACACTATGCAAGGAGAAACATATGCTCAACTTAGGTATATTTGATACTTATCAAAACTAGCAATCACACCTTGGTGTGTAATGGGTATGCCAAAGAGTTATGGAAGGTCAATTAGGGAAAACTTTGATCTATTTTTTGTAATTTTTGGTGTGCATGAGGTCAATTGGTAAAGAGAAATATAGGGGTCGATAGAAGCAAAGAGATGGAGAGATAATGAGATAGAGATAGAGGGAGATATAGAAGAAGAAATATATGGAAAGAAAAAGATAGAGACACAAAGAGATATCAAAATAGAGGTCTAGGATGAGGGAGAGAGAGAGAGGGGGGTGAAGAGAGATGGATGGATAGAGAGGAGACATGTCTAAAGATAAAGGAAGAGAGTGGAAGATAAAGTAGTAAATTTCATGCCCCCTCTAGACTTTCATTGTAGATACTTAGCAGATACCATCATTGTAGCTCCTAATCTATTAATTAACCTTCTTAAACACCTTGCAAAGGTCACCAATCTCAAAGTCCTATTCATTTTACCTTATATACCATTTTTTCTTTAAAGTTTTGTAATATTAAGTTACCAACACCATTACCAAGAGTATGTTGTAGATTAAAAGCTGTCATGTTGGTCTATAGGCATGTTAAGTAGTAACTACACAAAAATGCAATATAACATGTAAACCAATTGCATAAGAGGATTGTATTGCACACTTCTCAAATTAAAAGTACAAATTATAAAATACACATGATGAATGCATAACACATTGATTAAGAAGTAAACAATTTTCTTTAAAAAATTTAATGTCAAAATTGTCTTTTTTTGATATTAGTCTTCAATTAAATCATGTACACTTAAGATCTACATTCTCATATTTTAAACCATCTCAATAACTTCCCATTATACTTCCTTTTTGGTTCCACTATATCCTATCTAGGATTTCTACCTTTGTACTCACATGACCTATTTGTATTTCATCATTTTTGTAGATGGATCTAGGTTTATTGGAAAGATACATGAGCTAGGACAATAAGATAACTAAGGAATTATTATTCAAGAAATAAACCTAGAAACGTAAGACAACCTCCAATCCTAGTTGTGAGTTTTTAGATTTTACTTGAATTACTTTCTCGCAACTAGGATTACCTCAACCATCATCGTTAGATTTGGTCTCTTATTTTATTTAGGTTAAATAGAAGGGGACTAAATCTTGTATAATATGTTGTACAACTTTTCTTGGCCCTCTATTTTTCTTTAGATATTTCATAAATGGGAAGAGTTAACACAAAGAACACTAAATTTTATCCTTTTTGCTCAAACTTAAACTTATATGTATTTTATAGGGAACTACAACCATTATTTCCATTTCCTTTGAATTGCATCTGAGGTTGCATACAAAAACCCTATATTTATTTGTTTATGCTTAGTTCAATTTCATTCATTTGCTTTCAAATTGAGCATGACCATCCTTCTCTATATTCTTGGGATTCATATGCCATTTGCATCCATCTCAATGAAGGTATTGCAACCAAGAGAAATTTTCATTATCTCATTGACTCAAGATGTGTTGCAACTACAACCCCCTTTCTCTTTGCATGGTAGCATTGATTTCTTCTGTTTTATTTTGCAACAACTCCTTTTCTAAGCATGCATCAATCATCAAATCCATAATTTAACACAAATTCAAAGGTCGATATATATAGAGGAACATTATTTTTTACAATCAAATTAGGGAGCAATATTAATTTGTAGATATCAATCTACTAAGAAATCCAACCAATATGCTATATATCTACAAAGTTTGATATAAGAAAACTAAAAAAACAATCATGCTTTCACAAAAGGAATACAACCAAATAAATAAAAGTGTCACAAAGAAGAGAAACACAAGGATTTACCTAGGGAAAACACTTTTCGAGAAATCCCAATATCATAAATCTAGGAAATGTCCAAGTACAAGCACAACAACTATAGGTAATGACTACTTAGCTAACTACAATCAAGGCAGGAAAAAGAATGAAATGAAAGAAAATTTGGAGAAATTAGATAATACAAAAGATGTATTATTTGAGTTCATTTTTTTCTTTTGTATAGGTCAATCTTTTAACTGTCAAGTTTGTTGCAATATGTTTTTGATAAGATAAGCAACATTTACAGGGTGTTGTACTCTTTACACAACAAGCCACAAGGGCCAAGAAGGACAAGCATGGTTTTGAAAGGACCAAGAACTTTTACAGAGCTAGAGAAGGTCACAACAAACATAACTAGCACCAGTAGGAAGATCACAACACACAAGAGAAACACTAACAACACTTGGTCACCTGATAACCAGGCGAGGAAGGGCACTCAAAACCAACAGTATTCCCAAGAAAAGACAAACACACAACCCAAACCTGGCACCAAAACTAGGAGCAACTAAAACTTAGGGCAAGCAACAACCTTGAGCAACTCACAACACAACTAGCCCAAGGGTCTTGCCAATAAACAACCAAGCCAAAAACCACCTGCAACAACTGGACTGTAGTAGAGTAACCACTCAAAACTGAGCCTACCAGATTCTCGCCAAAGGAGGAGTAGGAAACACCCATAGCAATAGAGAAGCTATCTTCAAAATGCATCAACCCAAGCACTATAGCAGCTGAACCAAATCAGATCCATCCTTCACCAGTCACCCAACCACAACAAGAAGGCAAACCAGAGATAAAGAACGAAGTTGAAACATGAGAAGCAACAACCAACTTGCAGCACCAACCCACTTGGAGAACCAACCCAAACTCCACCTCAAGAGGAGAGGGATCCCCTCTATAGGAGCAGAAAAAATGAAACCCATCCAGACCAGAGCCACCACTCACCCACACAAATAGGTTCCACCTCAATAGAAACATATAAGAGGGGAAAGAAATCTCCACCATCTCAACAACCATCTCCACCTCAAAAGGAGAGGGCTCCCCCTTAATAGAAGTAGACTCCACCTCAAAAGGAGCCAGCTGAAGAACAAGGTAGAGAACAATGAAAAAACAAAGGAAGGGCTTCACATCCGATGGCAACATAGGCAGCAACAAAGGCACCCCATCCAACAACATAAAGATACCACCCATCTAGGCCAACCAGATAAGGCCCAAAGCAACCATCAAAGTGAAATCAACCAACATTAACCAAAGTACAACCTTAGGAGACCACAAGTCCCCATCAGGCCCCATGAAAGGGGAAGAACCAAAGGTCAACATCATGATCCCAAAAGCTCCCACACACCAAGCATAGCACACAAACAGAGGAACCCTTCCCCAACCACACCTCACAATAGGTAGAAGGCTAGCGAACTAAACCTCATCACCAGCAAGGGACCCACCCAAGATAGAAAACAAGAGGGAAAAAACACCACCTTCACCTTCTCCCAACACAGACACAACCAACAATAACACCAATGTTGCTTGAGAGGGCTTAGATCCAAAAGCCAAGCCAACAACACAAGGGAGTGCCCAAATGGCAAGCAAACCCAGAACCATGGCACATTGACAACATGCACGAATGCAGAGGGTAGGCAAGGACATTGCCATAACCTAACCTCCAACGGAGGAGACTAAGCTCAAACAACACCGCCTTCATAGTAGAATCCTCAACAGACTGCCAGTTAGGAGGGAGAAGAACAGAACACAAGAGGAGACAAGCAGCTCCCCTAGACCTCCAACACACGAGGATGAGAATATCATCCCTCGTCTCCACACCAAAAACCTTATATCCAACACAAAAGGCTAGATACCCAGAGTAGAGAAGGGGCAAAACCCACTGCAGTAAAGCAACGACCCCCACCATAGAAGAAGCACTGCCATCATCGACATTAAAGGAAATAGGGCTCTACAAGGAAAGTAACCCGACAAGCCAAAAAGCCACCGACACCATCCAACAAGGCACAAACCCGAACGTGTAGCCCAACCATAGCCCTAGCCGAACCAGAGAGGGAGAGCCACCAAAGTCAGGGAAGGAAACACACAAGAAAAGCTGTAGAGACACTGCAATCCCAGGAGAGCCACTCACAGTCTAGAGAACACCACCAGCCACGCTGCCTCCCTGTGCAGCAACCTTCAGCCAGGCACACAACACCCCACCTCCACAGACATCAGGAACCACCACCAGCATTGTCCAATGAATGCCAACCAACGAGTTGCAAAAAGCACATTGCAGAGCAACCACCAGAAACAACACACACTGCAAGTCAAACACCTGAGCAGAAGGAAGAGCAACATCAATCTCCACTCCGCTGCCATCACCATCCACAAGAACCAAATGCCATGGCCAGGAAAATGCAACCGACATAGTATAAACATGCACAGAGGCATCAAAGACTAGCAGCAACCCGCACCAGAATGAACACAACTGCTCAACAAAGGAGAGAAACACATGATGAGTCTGCACAGACCCATCACACCTCGAGTGACAAATAGCCAACACAGGCTGAGCAATAGAACCACCATCTTCATCGTCGTCTGGGTCCTCACCCCCGTCCTCTGTAGATTTCAAAAACTCATTGCCACACTTTCTCCCGCTCAATGCTCCCAATGCTCCCATTTCAATTATTTAGCATATTTGTTGCAATATGTTAGTGTAATGTAAGCTCCTGAATTTCTAAGGATTAGTGTTGCAATTTGAAAGTAACTACAATCAATGATGAGCTTAGTGTATGTAAAAGTTTAGTACCATATAGTACTCTAGTTAAACCTGGTTTTAGCAAATGGATATTTCTTATGTGTCTTATTCATAGCTATTCTTAACATATAAGTTAGAGATATGTATAGGATCATGCAACCATTGAGAAGTTGTAAGTTCACAAAGGTAATAATTTTTGGATTTGGCCAACTTTTAAGATCATGATCTATTTAGCTATGTATCTTGTTTTAACATGGCTTAGTCAAATCAAAGTTTATTGGTTTCTTGTAATGCATATGTTTTTTCAATTTTTGAATAACATCTTAGCAAGGGCAATGGACTCTCTATCGAAGTGTGTATCAATAACTTGGATAGTAAGTGTCCAAATAATCATAACTATATTATGAAATCAAGATCATTATAGTAAAATGCATGAAAATGAGACTATATTTCACCTGCACCTCAGTAGCAAGCAATTTAAAAAAAATAAAAAATCAACCATTAACACTTATTACATGACAATAATATGTAGCTCTATTAACAACTATCACCTAACAACAATTCCAAGAAATGATAATTGAATGGATTTTAGTTTGAGTAATATGCTCGTTTAATATGTAAAGTGGAATAGAGTTTCCAAAAGAGCTTGATCATGGATAGGTGCTATATGATAAAAAAGAAAAGAAAAGAATATTTGTAATGGCATTCAACATTGATGCAATCATGGCTATCTCTTCCCCTTATTCTTAGTGTTTTTCTTACTAACCATTCAATTTGGGATGTTTAAACCTCAAACAAACTGCAGCAACAAATGTCAATATGGAAAAACATGCAAGAACCTCCTCCACATTGCACCATTGCCCAAAAAAAATAAAAAAAAATTCATAGAATGAATACAAATTGTAGATGCCCTATAATAAAGTTATTTTTGCATTGAAGAAAGAGTTACAATAGAAATTTCCCCTGCGTGAGCAAAACGAAAAAAATTAGAGTCATTGTTCAAAATTATTGCAAGGCAAAATGAATGCAAAAAACAAAAATGCGGTGAATAAAAAACATCAAAACTTCAACGATGCATATGGTTTTCATTGTACATGACTGAAATGAACCTGTCTCTCTTCAAATAGGAAATTCCTTCAACGTAGTAAGGGTTTTCTGCCCCTTTTTACTGGCATGATACATTATGCAACATAATCTTTTCTATGGGTTTTACTATTGAAAATGATGAATTTACCATTTTCTTCGGTCATGTGGCAATCCATGTGCCCTTATACTATGCATTTTATTTTTATATACATTATTATTATTATTTGTTCCGGAAAGAATATCTCAACATATTAGCCTATTGGGATTTTCATTTGTTTTTCTTTTATCTTTAAACTTCCATATGTAATAATTATTATAAGGTAACATTTGTAAGAGAGAAAACCCTAACGAATTAGGTTACCCATCCCTAAAACTAAACATTTGTAAGAGAGAAAACCCTAGCGAATTAGGTTGCCCATCCCTAAAACTAATAACTATTACAATCTCTCATCGTCTTGGTTAAGAAAGCCATGGTGGCAGCGTTTCATTATCTACCTTTGCTTAGGTGTGGTGAAGCATGGAGAAGGCACCTCTGTTTACAAAATAGATGATTTATTTATTTTCATTTTATTTTATTTTTCTTACAAGAGCATGGAGGAAAAACATAAGTTGAGAAAAATAAGAGGCTCAAGCATGATTGGCAGTGCCTGCGACTTCTGCTCAGAGTTTTTAGTCTCCCAAATAATTAAACAAGGTTTTACTCGCAAGTTGCAGAGGAAGGGAAACTACAACAGATCATTTAAAGTTTATTGTTTTATTTTTTTTCACTTTACTGGCCAAATACAGGCCCAAATCATAGCCTGCACATCTATTGTTCAGATAATTTATTTCTCCATTAATCTTGTTCTGACATTCTACTTTACTTTATTTTTTAATTTTTTATATTTTCTTCCCTTTTTTAATATATATATTCAATACTTTATTCCTCTCCACCTATTCCTATGCACCTACCAGGCACAAGAATTCCCTCCTAGCTTCATCCCTACCATCCCAATGGCTCCTCAGAATAACTCTATGGTAGTGCGTTAAACTGGAGGGGCATGCTGTTAATTCTAAAAATGCAGAGAAAAACATAAAACAGAAGAAAAGAAAAATAGACAAGACAAAGAACACCAAAAATTTATAGTGCTTCGTCAAATGACTGCATCCACTCTCAACGCAGGGAAATCTTGTAATCAGAGATATGGTACATGATCTGCACACACATATATTCATATACTTTCAGCAATTTAATGCATTTAATATTCTAACACCATTCAACCAACTCCCAGCCAAGAATAGCAATGAAATAGTGGAGTGGCAGAGTAATTCTAACGGTTGGGCTTCACCACCCAACAATCTACCCCGGAAGGCCAACCAGTACAGCCGTGCACCTGACATTCCCTGCACCTACAACTTTAATGTCAAATTTTAATCAAGACTGAAGACCGTAGTGTCTCCAAATGCTGTTCACGAATACTTCAAATTAATCTTCTACAGAGCACCTCGGATTTAATAACCTCCATGGTTCCAACAGCTTCAAATGCAGCAACATCTGTCCTAGTTTGCCTCTTTGCCAGTTTTCTCATGGCCCCATAGACCTCCTGAACGTTTTGAGCAAGTACCATGAGCAGGGGGTCATCGTGGAGGCGCTCAACAGAACACAGTTCAACGTCCATTTTCATACACTTATCAAACAATTCCCTAGCTTCAAAGGCCTCTGTTAATATATCATTCGTTCCAACATCAGGGTTCCGCCCTACATCTAACATCTCCCGAAAAAGCCTGCTAGCTTCATCAAGCTTCTGTTCACTGCATAAGTGATTGTACAATTTGTTATATATATCAACTACTAGTTTATGGCCAGCTTCTATCATTCTTCTGATAAATTTTAAGGAATCATCCAGCTTGCCCACTTTAACAAATCCATCTATCAGTGTATCACAAGTTAATGAATTTGGCTCAATCCACTGATCTAATAGCTCCTGCATCAGATTCTCTACAATGTACAAAACATTAGCCGTGTTGATTTCACCCTTGTCCTGGGCTTCCAAGATGTGATCAATTGCAACCTTCTCATTCATGCTCACAGGGCCTTTAGTGCTTGCCAATTTCTTCCGTTCCTCAACAAAGTAATCCTTAAACAAGGTCAGCCTCCTTTCTTTGACCTTCTTACAGATCTTAAGGTAGCATCTGAGAAAGGGCCTGAGAATAGGAATAAAGCCTCCATAATTATAATCAAAACTCTGCGCCAGGCGGCACCTTTCCCCATTCAGCGCCTTGAGCTTCAAAAACAGAGGATCCTGACCGCTCTCAAATGATCTATCAAACATCATCTTATACTTAATATTATACATCATGAGCTGCAGGTCTGACCGGTTCTGAATAACCCCAACCGCATGCGCTATCTTGTCCTCCACCTTGTTCACATCCTCATTCGACTCACCAACCAGCTGGTGCCACATGCCCTCGTAAATCTTTAGTGTCTTAGCCTCACTCCCAGCTTTCTCATACAAGGCCTTGACACACTCTAGATCACACACCACATCCGCTGCTCCATGCACAATCAGCAGTGGCACAACCCACGCCACGAGCGACAGTAGGTGCTCGAGCGGCCAAGGGGGCTTAAACGTGGCGGAAATCCCACACATGGCACCGTTGAGCACCGCACCAGCCCAGGCGTTCTTCTGCCTGAAGAGAATCAGCAGCCCGATGGCGCCACCCAGCGACTCCGCATACAAGAAGTCCGGCAGACCCGGGTTCGAACTCAGACCCAAAAATTCAGGCGTGCGGGTCTTGTGAAGTTCATACGATGGCGGCATCTGCCACTGTGCCATGTGAAAATAATAACCATAAGCATTGTGAATATCCACGTCCTATTGTGCAAAAGATTCATTTGCTTCGACAGGTGAGACTACAGAAATTGGTTTAAATTCAGACACTTCCTTGGATATGCTTTCTAGCTGCTCCAAGCACTGCGCCCTATCTATGCTTGCCATTTCTTGCAGCGCCTCCCCTGCAAACATTGACTCATGGCAAGAAACAACATCGTCTATATCAAGATCCTCTTGATTCGCCAACTCAGGAACTAATTCATCCTCAATGTGCTGCTGTGCATCCTTCTCGGTACTAACTCTGGCTACGGGCCTCACACAAGACTGCGTTGACCCCAAATCAATCCTGATGGCTGTCTCCATAAAAGGATTGTCTCCTTCTACATCATCGGGCTCATTGTGTTCCTCTCCTGGGAAACATCAATAACCTCCTCTATCTGGGAAGTATTAGCAACCTTCTCGTCTGCCTCTATACCGTTCGCCTGGGACTCGAATACTCGATTATCATAAACTATTTCTGCCTCAAGTTTGAATAATGGATTATCATAAACCATTTCCGTCTCTTGATTCTCGGCCTCTTCTTCAGGTTCATCTTCATTCAACTGGTGCTAGACTGCATCCTCCTCTCCTTGGGAGACATCCTTCTTATCTGGGAAGGAAAACTCCATAGTCTCTTCAGCTGAATCTTTCTCATTTTTCCAGCTATCCCACCAATGAAAATGGCACCTTGTTTCATGTTGCACTTGCACATTACTTTCTACCGAAGCTAAACTTCCCAAAAATTCTTCAAATTACTCGACTTCACTGTCAAACTCATCGTCTTCAGGATCCAAATCATGGCTCATACTTCCAGCAAGGTCTTGTCCTCTAGAAGAGCATTTATCACAACAAAATAAGAAACAATAGATTTTCACAAAATCTTCCGCATGCACAACATTACTCTCTACTAAATTTAAATTGTTAAGAAATTCTTCAATAACAAAATCAGCCTCGTCATTTGAAACTACAAAATTAGTTATACCCATTAAAATATATAGGAAGTATGGAGAGTCACAAAACGAGAAACCATTATCCAATTCCCAAGTTTCACCTTCTTTTTCTTCTGCTTCCATCTCTACTCATTGGTTCTAACCAAGAGCTTTGATACCAATTGCTAATTCTAAACAAGTAGAGAAAAGCATAAAACAGAAGAAAAGAAAAATAGACAAGACAAAGAACACATTTTTTATAGTAGTTCGTCAAATGACTACATCCACTTTCAAGGCAGGGAAATCTTGTATTAACATATCAGAGCTATGGTACACGATCTGCACACATATATTTATACACCTTCAGCAATTTAATGCATTTTATATTCTGACACCATTCAACCAACTCCCAGCCAAGAATAGCAAAGAAATCATAATAAATGAAAGTGGAGTGGCAGAGTAATTGTAACGGTTGGGCTTCACCACCCAACACATGCCTCTTCTAGTTAGGGTGATAGTGATCCTATGAGGATTGAGCCCATAAATATTTAAGGGTTTATTTACTTCAACCTCTTATTTATACACTTGGTTACAATGGGAGAGTTGGTTGACCACTCTCAATGGGCTCAACGGTTAGAGCAGTGGGAGGAGTTGGCTCTTGACGGTTATGTTTTATTCATATATATATATATATTTTCTAGCTACAAAGGAGCTGATTGTTGTTATTAACTCTCTCTTGCACAACACAACCTACTGTTTCTCTTTTTTTTTTTGTGTTATCTGGCAAGATAAGTAAGAAGCGTGGATAACAGAGAACTAGCATATGGTTATCTACCCAGGTATTTAGCTATCGTCAAATATGTTCCTTATCAAGTGTATACACTCACTCCTTTCATGACATTAGAAAGGTGTTTGAACTGGAAAGCCAAACGTTATAGCATAAAATAAAATCCTTCTTTCAAACAAAGCAGGACATAATGGAGATTACTTTTTGTTTTGAATGCATGTATTCCAATAGCATACCAATCTTCGTTAACTATAACAGAAAACATATTGATAGGAAAACATATTTAGCTCACGTAGAACGATTGAATGTATGCCAACATGTTAGAGGAAATATTTTCTTAAGAGGAAGAAAGATAGAACCAAGAAGGAATAGTTAGAGATTTGTTCCCATACAATTCACAAAATAAAATGATTGATAGCAGATCATGATCAAATTATGTTACTTATTAAAATTGCATTTTTGGTTTAGAATAATTTATTATATAGAAAATACAGTGCCAATTACTTCCAGATTAGCTATCATCATATATTTTCTTTGTCTTTTCAACATCAAACAACACTACAATATTTCTTTCCTTGGTTCATAAAAGAAAATACTTCATTCACATTGAATACAATTTTACATATTGAGGCAGGATTGGTACGACTGTTTTTCTCTATGTAACTACAGTTATAGGTATTCATTTTGACCTTGAAGGTTTTAAGAGAGAAGCAAAGGAGATAAATACAAACTTAATGCTTTAAAATCGAAGGATTTAAGTTGCACAGACAAAACAGAGCATAAACATAACAACCTAGAAAATTTAGAGCAAGAGAAAAAGAACAGCTACGATTGTTTATCAGACCATATCTGCACATAAATTAACTTCAACTATATGGATTTATTCATCAACAATAGACAATAGCTACAGATGCACATAAAACTGTATATTACTGAATTGTTCTGGAATTTCTACACCTTTATATATGTTCCAGGCTTGAGCTGGGCTATTCACTCTCTTCCTGATGCAGTACAATCAAAACAAAATGACTCTTCTCTTCTCTTGCTAGGCTGTGCTCGGCTCAAGACAAAAGTTAAAAGTATATGTGGCTACATCTCACATAAGTTAAAATAACATCAAAATAATAAATAGCCAAAAAGAACACTAATGCAAATCCTCTTAGACGGGTATACATAACTAAAAAGGACACAAAATATTTGGACAATAAATGTCCAGCTGTGAGTAATTACAGTTTTTCCAATACTCCCCCTTAATTATGGACTGTTGGGGATCATAAAAAATGTGCATCAAACATCTCCAGAGCTGTATACATTTGCATGATAAAAAACTCCTAAACAGTTCCATAAATACTGAAATGTCTCCTCACCAACGGTTTTGTAAATATGTCAACAAACTGATCTTCAAGCTGTATACATTTGCATGATTAAAAACTCCTAAACAGTTCCATAAATATGAAATGTCTCCTCACCAATGGTTTTGTAAATATGTCAACAAACTGATCTTCAAACCTGCAAAAATCTAAGCAAATTTCTTTGTTGTTGACAAACTCTCTAATAAATGATACCTAGTGTCAATATGTTTAGTTCTCTTATGAAAAACATGATCTTTAGACAATGCAATTGCTGAGTTGATGTCACAAAATATTGTAGTGGGTTCTTTTTGATCATGCATTAAGTCTTTCAACATCCTCCACATCCAAACAACTTGACAAGCTGCACTTGGTTGCCACATACTTAGCTTCATCTGAAGAAAGAGTCACAATGGGTTGTTCCTTTGAAGCCAATGACACAACACCTGTACCAAAGTGAAAAGCATACCCAAAAGCGCTTTTCCTATCATCTATGCTACCACAACCACTATCTGTGTAGTCAACAAGACTAAAATCAACTGAAGTCTAATACAATATGCCAAAGTTATTTGTACCTCTCACATACCTTAGTATTCTCTTACTGTCCTACCAATGAGAGTATTTTGGATACTCCATAAACCTTGAAATTAGGCTTACACCATACATAATATCAAGCCTTGTGGCCGTCAAATACATAAGGCTTCCAACAAGCCTCTTGAACAATGTAAGACCCACACATGGTCCATCATCCTCCTTGCTTAGCTTTAATCCCATCATGACCGGTGTTGGGGCTGCCTTACACTTTACCATATTGAATCTCTTCAAGATTTCATTTGCATATTTGGATTGAGAAATAAATATACCAACATTAGATTGCTGGACTTCAATGCCCAAAAGAATCTCACAAGCCCCAAGTTAGTCATTTCAAATTCACTCTTCATTGTTGTTTTGAAAGCATCTATGCTAAGATCACCAATAAAGATTAGATCATTTACATATAAGTAAACAATTAGAATTTTACCTTGTTTGTTGACTTTGATATACAAGGTTGGGTCACAACTGCTTCTTTAAAATCCATTTTGAATTGGATAGGAGTCAATGCAGTTGTACCAAGCTCTAGGAGCTTTCTTTAGTCCATAAAATTCCTTCTTCAACCTATATACCTTGTTTTCATGACCTTGTATCTCATAGCCTTGTGGTTCTTCCACATACACTTCCTCCTCTAGATAGCCATTTAGAAATGTTGACTTCACATCCATTTGGTACACAGACCACTTGTTGTACACAACAATAGCCAATATGGTCCTAACTATGTCGAACAGTGCAATATGAGCAAATGTTTCATTGAAATCTATTCCAGGCTATTGTGTGAATCCTCTTGCAACTAGGTTTGCTTTATGCTTTTGCACTTTTCCATTATCTATAAATCCACTTTACACTTGTTACACCCTTTCCATAAGGCAACTCAACCAACTCCCATGTATGGTTCTTCTCAATGGACTCAATATCTTCATCCATGGCTTGTGCCCATGTGTCATCATGCATAGCCTCTTCAAATGGTAATGGATCATCTACATAAGAAAACAAATAAAAAAATGAAAATGAATTTGTTGTATCAACATTATACAATTCACTCAAACTCCTTATTTTTCATAGCAACATGCTTGCTAAAGTTGGATCCAAAGATATATAACTACTTGGAGTGCTAGTTAGAGTTTCTCCAAAGATGCTAGCTAATGTAGATGCTATTGTGGTTACCTATGGAGTTTGCTATACTCTTGGTGTGGGCAGCAACCTTGAGGATCTCCTTCCCATGAATGGAGGTGTAGTTTGAGCTCAACTTGTGGTCCTATCCGAAGAGTGGAAGGAGTTTTTTGAGTTGTACTTGATAATAGAAACACTTCATCTACCATATCATCATGAGGAAAATTAGCTGAATGTTTACAGCCCTCTCTACACTTCAATCCCACACTTCATCCTCCATAAACTAAATATCACAACTAATTATAACCTTCCTAGTGATAGGATTAAACAACTTAAATATTCCTTTGTATCCTTTGAATAACCAACAAATATACATTTTTTGTCCTTTATTGTCTAACTTATTCCTCAACTCATTTGGAAAATGTGCATATGCAACATAGCTAATACCTTAAAATGAGAAATACTATGCTCCATAGTTGTCTAAACCTCTTGAGGGACTTTGTTCTTCACACTCTTTGTTGGGCACCTATTCATGATATAAACAATAGATGCCACCACCACAACCCAATATTCTTTACATAAATGTTGGGTTGCCAACATACTATATGTCGTCTCCATAATGGTTTGGTTCTTCCTCTTTGCTACAACATTTTGTTGAGGTGTATAATAGGCTGTAAATTACCTATGTATGTAATGTAATCTATAAAAATTGAGAAAATCATTTGAAATATATTCACCGCCTCTATCTATCCTCAAAATCTTAATGTAGTATCCACTTTACTTCTCCACAAGTGCCTTGAACTACTAATATAAACAAATGCATTAGGCTTATGTTTTAAAAAGTAAACCCAAAATTTCCTTGTAAAATCATCAATAAAAGTAAAAAAATAAGTGCAGCCTCCTGTAGATAGTGTTTGCATTTTCCCACAAATCTCTGAATGAATAATCTCAAGTGGCACTCTTTCTCTTATTGATTTTCCAATAGGTAAAGACTCTCTATGTTGTTTTCCCAAGCTACAACCTTCACAAACTCTTTCCGGTTTCTCAATTAATGGAAAAAATTTCACCATGTTCTTCATATGTAGTAGCTTCATCCCTCCAAAGTTCAAATGCCCAAATCTGAAATGCCACAACCAATATTTATCCTTTACAACTGATTGAAATGCTATTTGAATTTCTCCACCACTATCTTTTGCTTCTCTAGAGTTAAATTGGCTTGCTCTGAAATTTATTAAATCTCCAAAATTTATTTCAGCTCCTGATTTGGTATTTTCTATTTTAAAGACAACTTTAGAATGTACATTATTTGACTTATGAACTACTTTGACTATTTTTCCTTTCATATCCGACCTTACCCTTGAGGGAAACATCTAGTTGCTAGTCATTTGCACTTTGGCAGACAACTAGTTACTTGGAAACCTATCCAAAATCACACACTCATTATTTTCCATGTAAACTCTATAGCCTTTTTGTACCAACTAACCAATGCTCATTATTTTCCATGTACATTCTATAACCTTTTTATACTAGCAACATAATATACATCATGCATAACTTTCTACTCCCCCTTTTGGTTAGAATATTGATTGCACCTTTAGACAAAAAAAATGACCTTGTTGTTGTTACCAACTATGACATCAGTTTGAATTGATTAATCCAAGCTAGAAAAAAAATCTACAAATTACTTGTCATGTGATTACTACAACTAGAATCCAAATACCATATGTAACATGGGCTTTCTTGGAAAATATTGCACTCAACTAGGGAGTTCATAGGATTTTCTTCAAAAATCCTAGTGCATGCAATAAACATAGTGCTTGTGGGAGTGCTACTTGATCAATTTTGACCTTGCTTGTGATAGTCATACCATTTTTCCTTGCATTCATGAGAATAATACCCAAAATTCTTACAATAATGACATTGAATATGTGATTTTCCAAACCTTTGGCAACTTGGGTGATTGAAATTCTAATTTTTACCTCTACCACCAACATTTGTAGGACTATTGTTGCATCCACCTCTAGGGGAACTTCTCCCTTTACCTCTAGGACTGAATTTTCACATTCCTCTTCCACAAATTATAGATGACTAATATGAAAATACATTTTCCAAACTCTTTATGGGTACTTATCTTAGGTTTTACATAAATATCCAAGAATGATATAATTAAGAATGACTTTTCAAATATGATTGAATTTCCCATATAACTCTTAGACTTGTGCACAAAAACTAGTAATATAACTATCTAGGATTAGTGGAGGTTCACCTCGCAACCTAGGATAGAAAATGTCCACCCTCAAGATAGGGGAGATTGCAAGATAACAAGTAACACAACACAACATCACAACTATAAAACTTAAGAACAACACAATAGATATTCCACAACAACACACATATTCACATAGAAAATATACCATAGAGTCTACACAAGAGATCTCCACAAAAACCTCACTAAGGAGGAGTGGGGAAACCACACATAGGTAAGTAAATAGAAAAACCAATAATTAATAGCCACATTATTCTTCATACAACTTTCACCACCTAAAATTCTCACAGACACATTAGTTTTCACACCACTTCCACCGCCTAAAATTCTCACAACCAAATTATTTTTCACACCACTTCCACCACTTGAAAATTTTCACTATGCTTAGAACAACTCAAAAATATCGCTTCTCACATCAAATACAAACATCTTACTACTATCTAATATGATTATTAATGTAGCTAAAATGTTAAAAAATAAAAGTTAATGTATCTAAGGAAGATGTTCTAATTTAAAGGGAATCACATGTGTTTTATGGCTAATTCACCGAACCCATAGATTTCATTGTTGTGTTTGGAAGTATAGATTCAACATGAACTAATCGTAAATGTTTATCTAATTTAGTGATTCAATAACTTCATTCATGATTAAATAAAATATGAATTCAATGAGATCAAGAAGAAATCCACTTAATTATAATTGATGATTTCATACTGGCCTCCACTAAATGAAGGAAATAATTCAAGTATTATCAATATTTTTTGTGAAAGCTGTATAAATTATACACAAATATATGAATCTATTAGCATAAACACTAAAAATAAAAACAAGCATTTAAACCTAACATGTGAATTAATATTACTATGTTTAAAAATAATGATGTTAGGAAGTAATTCATTAGTTAATAAAATTCAATTATTGAAATTCATTTCATCATAAATGCCTATTAGTGTTTCAACTTCTATGTGAGTCTATGTGACCCATCTTGGAACTTACTATATTACACTCCACTTTGATAATAAAGTTTAAGTTTATTCTTTTGATATTGATACATTTCCATAATCAATGATCATCAGTGGTTTTCCCCTTTTATTGGATTTTAGTTACCATGTTTGAGCTATAATAGTAGTTATGAATGATTATCAAGTTTGAGAAAATATAATTCTAAGTACTTATTTGTAGATTCTTTGGTTTAATTAATAGCATAAAATTTTATATGTAAGCATTCATATATTTTAAAATGTTTTCTAGTTAATTAAAAAGTTGCATGAAATCCATTATTGAAGTATTTTTCTACTTATAACCAAGTTCTTATTATTCATTTATATTATGTAACTAAAAGAATATTAGCTTTCCTCTCTTTAATTTTATTTTATGAATCACTGCATATTTATATTATATTAAAGTTGTGTTATTTTAGTTATTTGTCAGTTTTGTGTGTTTTCATTCATTTGATTAGTACAATTTAACTAGTTAATGTGGGGATCAATGGATTAACATTTAAAAATAATGATCTATTTTGTTGCTTATAAATATAAAAATAATATACCCAATCCATGCTTAAGAAAAAAAGTTACTAAAACACATTAGACACTAGATTATGTCCCCTTATATTTTGAGACAAATGTATTGTTCTTGTAATTTTGTCAGAAATCGTGTTGTTTTTCAAAAACTTTGACAATAATTTGTAAAAGTAGAAATGAATTACTAGAATATAAGGTTGCAATTTTGTTAGAAATCTGTGTTGTTGTTTCTAAAACTTTGACAATAATTTGTAAAAGTAAAAATGAATTACTAGAATATAAGGTAGTTTAAGAAGGCCCTGAAATCTATGATATATTTTCTTTTCATACGTCAAGACTGATATTGAACATTTTGTTACAGAGACCTATCATACAATTATTTTTCAGGGGACTTGAATGCTTCATGGATAACAGACAACGATCAAATGTAAGCATACCAAATAATTTATCTTTTGTTGATCATACATATAATTCACTACTTTTTGTATATACTCTTATATCCTTTTACTAAAATAATCGAAGAAAATATTCTGAAAACTATGTAACCCTAAACCTACTCTTTCTATGTTTAGAATAGTTCCAAAGTTCTCTTTTATTAATTCTATGCTTGAAAATAAAACAACCAGATTAGATCTCTTTTTCCATAGACTTACGTTGTCGCACGCTTCAACATCATTGTAGCTACCATAGATTTTATGCTTAACTATTGTAGCTGCTAAAATCTCCAGGAATTTGATACAGAACACGTTTAACAGCAATGGTTCTAATGGAAGGTTCGCTTCTAATCTGTTTGAATTTTTAAAAGAATATATGTTGGAATTTCTTTGCGTATATGGTAATAAGAAATTTGTTCTGCGTAAAAATAAGATTTAATATCTATCAGCAGTCACACTAAAATGTACAAGTTTCTATTGAAAATGAATTGCGTGCAGAGATCAAGCTTATCTTCAAAGAGGATTCAAGTGCACAACTCCACAATGTGAGTTTGTAGATAGCATTGTTTTTGTTTTTTCTCATGTTATTGTAATTCGTATACAGGAAGATAACATCAATAATTTGGTAGTATAATCAATTTGAAACTATGGAATTCATGATTGAAGACATCAATGAAGTAAATTAACCAAACAAATTAAAATTATTAATTCATTGTGAGTTTTTCTTTTTTTAAAAGAAATCAATTCATCCATAACAATCATAATATAAAATACAAAATTATTTTAAGGTTTATATCATTGTTCATTAATACTCCTTAAATTTTTAATTGAGCATTTCATCTCTATTATTTTCACACCCAAACAAAATTATGAATAATTTTATTAACAAAACACCCCATTGATGGAGATACCATCGGTTAATAGGCTGTCTTCCAACATAGTGGGATTTGAACTTTTTTTTACCTACTTTGAAAAGTATCCCATTACTAGTACACCATAACTCCACAAGTATTTTACAAATATTTCATATCATTCAATAATTTCATATTTATTTTCCGGACATAATTCTATTTCAAAATTACTTAAATGAAAGCAATTCATGTTACTAAATGTATTTCTTGACTTTATGCACAATTTGGGATTAAAAATAAATTAATAATATAGTGAGGGTAAATTATAAGAAACCAAAAGTATATTCATTCACCTACTTGGGATATGACAATGAATACTAAAAATACTCTTTAATGTGTTTTCTTACAAAATGTCAATTGAAATTAATAAATTTTATTTTGAATTCATCATAAAGGACTAATATTATGAATAAGACCATCTTTATTGTTTCCTACAAGGGATTTCTTTTCCCACCTCCTCTTAGATGACACACATATTCATTATCAAACGTAATCAATAAAGAAAATGACAATTAATAAGACATCCATAAATGCCTTAAATAATTTGTTTCCACACCCTCATCAAAACAAAAATGAAATAGAAATAAATTTTACACCATAGGTTTTATAGTCAACTACTTCCCATCCCTTAGTCTAAATCGCCATCTCTTCCACAAGCATATCCCCAATATCAATGATTTTTTTTTATAGTAAAATTACCCTCTCCACCAATTATATATAATGATGCATTTATTTATTTTCTCAATAGTAAGTACCTAATTATGAACTCATGTGCTATGGTATTGCATGCCATGTAACACCCCCTAATATTTCCCACATTACTTTTTGTGCTATTGTTTGAGTTTAAATTTAAGTTGATTTAGTTTAGTCATAAATTTGAATATTTTGTAGTTTTGAGTCATATTATAGCTTTATTTCCACAAAATTTTCATTTGATGATGACAATCAAGATGATGTAGCCAAATGATTTGAAAACATAATTGGGGCTTGAAAAATATTTGTTCACACTTGATCATGTCAAGTGTGTATAAGATAGTGATTATATCAATTAGTATCTTTAGGTTGTATAATTTAAAAACGGGGGACAACATCCTCTTTGATAAAAAAGTATGACTTCTAGAATTTGGGCCTCCACCATTAGAAATAGGAAAATACATGTGACACTAAGAGGGATTTAGACCTATTGACCAAACTATAATGTATGTTATGAGATTCCATAAGGTGTTATTGAATAGATATAATAGAGCCAAAGAAAGTCCAAGTTGGTAAGTGGATTGTGATGAGCTTATGTAGGTATAAGGAATATACTATTTTTATTCTATATACTCATATTTGGATTTGGGTGCAACATTTTTGGTGTCTTTAGCTTAAATTTTTATAATTACCAATTAATATTTTTTTTGTATTATTTATTCTATTTATTGGTTGCTTTAGATAGAGTTTTGATAATAAGTTTTGACGAGAGAGAAAACTCGAGACACAAAAACAATTCCCACAACTAGAAAACTTTATTATTTTTCAATAATGAAAATATTACATGCAGAGGATCCCAAATCCTCGAGCTCTGTGATACATGAAAGCTACAAAAGTTTTAGAAAAATTACAAAAATTACAGAAAATCCCTTTTTTGCAGCATGCAAACTCTTTCCCCAAAAAGCTACCCAAAAATAAAAAATTAGCCCATAAATAGCTCCTTTTCCATTTGGAGCAAAAAATAAAAACATTTGAAATAAGAGTTTTGGAAGTTTGGTGCCAAAATTTACAATTTGAAATTCAAAAACTGAGTCCTAATTTGAAAATTGGCAATTTTTCAAAAATCGTCCAACTTCTGGAAGCCATAACTTTTGATCCGGGACTTTGCTTTTCAAACCATTTGCACCGCAAAAAGGTATCGGAGTGAAGAATGTGCTAAGAACCTGCTCTGCTAGTTCCAACGAATTTTGGGCCTGTACGAGACCGTTTAGTGCCTCAAACTAGACTCAGAAGGTTTTTCAAGGCAAAAAGCAAAAACTGGAACTTGAATAACTTTCAAACTGTGAATGATCTTGACCTGATTCTTTCACCAAAGTGCTTATTTTTCCGTTCTGAACCTTCCCATAATTTTTTGTCTTTCCACGCCTTCAAATTCACACATGCTAAAAATAGTAGTTGAGCAGAAAAAGTAGAAAATAAGTTCTAAAAGTTGGGAACTCTTATTCAATGAAAAGGGTATCCAGAAATGTAAAAGCATCTACAAAAAGCAAACAAAAGGAACATAAATGGAAAGCATATTTTTGGGTGATGCAAGATTTCCCTCACACCATTGGATGCTTCTACATCAGACACCTAGGGTAATTTGAGAAGTGACCCTATCATGTCTCAGATGATTGAGGAAAACCCAAACAGTCAACCTCTGCCTTAGACAATCGGGATGAATCTTCCACAGGCCTTCCTCTCCACTTCACCAAATATTCTTCATACTGCCTATTTTTTGTACTCCTTCCCACACAACTATCCAGGATTCCTTCAATCTACTCCTCTGAAGTAGGTGCCGGAATGCCACACTGTTCCATTGTTGGTACTTCCTCTGTGCCACCTTCATGATACTCTATCAAATCTAAAATATTAAATACAGGGGAAATATTGACTCCATCTACAAAACTGAACTTCAACTTTGTTTTCAACTTCTTCTACAAGGTCCTCCAAAAGTATCCAACAAATTTTGTGTCACGATCTAAGACTATATTCTTTGGCAGACCATGTAGCCTCACCACTTCTCTTAAGAACATTGTGATCTAAGACTATACTCTTTGACAGACCATGTAGCCTCACCACTTCTCTTAAGAACAAGTTAGTAATGTGGATTGCATCATGGGTCTTCTGGCATGGGATGAAATGTGCCATCTTCAAAAACCTGTCAACTACCAAAAATACTGAATCATTCCCTCTTTGTGTCCTTGGAAAACCAAGAACAAAGTCCATACTTATATCTTCCCAAGGCCTCTCTGGTACAGGTAAGGGATGATACAACCCTGTATTCTAGCTCACTCCTTTAGCCATCTAACATACCCTGCAACTCTGCACAAATTTCTTCACATCTCGTGATAATTGAGGCCAATAATAATGCTCACTTATAATGGCAATGGTCTTATCCCAACCAAAATATCCTGCCATTCCTCCACTATGCTTCTCCTTTATCAGGTTTTCCCTCATGGAACTCTTCGGAATACACAATTGACTTCCCTTAAACAACATGCCATCCTGGATTATGAAATCCAGCCAGTTCGTCCTGTCAACCGCAACAGGCTCCTTGCAAGATTTCCAAGCTTCTGCAGAGTTAGTAGCTTTAGGGTGCAATATTTTGAGTTCATTGAACCCAACCACTTCAATTTGCATCTCTGTCAACAATGTTTGCCTCCTACTTAAGGCATTTGCAATGTAATGCCCCGCCACGCAACCCTAGAGGAAGTTGCAATCCACCACATAAACGTACCAATTTTTTATTTATTTAAATACGAATAACATGAAGGTGATAACATATTGCCAACAACCTCTAAGGCCACGAGACAAAGATTACTTAAAAACCCAACATCAATTAACATTAACATAAACTGAACACATTAAACACTTAAGGAAATGAGACAACATACATTCCATTCAAGATAGCTTGCAACAAAGGATAGGAAATACCAAAAGATTTCAATTACATGAATTATAATAAGATTACAATACTCATTCCCCGAATGAGGTAAGTCCAACAAATAAGATTACAATATACAATTCCACCTCGATAACAACTGAGGGGTAAGATACAATAAGAACTGAGAGAACAAGGCGTGAGAAGAAACTGATTCCCATGAGCTCTCCAACTGGAAATCATGAACACACGAACATGAAGAAGAACCAACAGAATAAGATGCACGCCACCCGACCACGTGGAATCCAAAAGGTTCCACTCCCTCCGTGCTAGGAGATAGTAACTAGGAATTCCTACCAGGACCATTTACCACTAGACACGGGTCACACAGAGCTTAAACAAAATAAATACAAGACCTCATCACAAGACGGGATGGTCAAACGTACAACTCTAGGTACGACTCACACAAAACTGCCCCAGGTTACATTGCTTCCAGACATAGAATAGATCAAGAGTGTCACAAATAACATAAACAAACTGCTGACTTAGGAAGAGTGTCATCGCATAGTTCGTCAAGGGATATCCTCTGGGAATCTTCCTAGGCCCCGGCTCCCACTACACGGGTATCCTGGTAGCCTCTACCGCATTCCTGGCACCCATGCTTACTCATGCGGAACCAAATACCTCTCGTGAAGATGAGATAGATGATCTTGCGATTCCAGGCCTTCCCGTCTCATCCCAAGTCTACAACAAGCCCTTGGGTCCATGAGCGAGGCATACTTATGCTTATTTAATGTTTGATGCATCCTAAACTTCTAAAAGTTTATTTAGTTATCACTGAATTAACCAACTTGCAAAAGGGTTATCCTGGTGCCACTTTGTGCGCCGGCACCCATTTGCAAGCCACTCTCCTAAGACAACACACCTGGTCATAATCACAATAGGTGACCAGATAACACGACCTCTCCAACCCAAGGAGGCACAAGACAAGAAAACTCACTCCAAACACTGGAGGAAAACAAGGTTAAAACCCTCTCCACACACTAGAGGAAAGCAAAGAACAAACCCACTCCAAGCATAGGAGGAAACCAATTACAGAAACCCCCTCCTTTCAAAGGAGGTACAAAATACATTACCCTCTCCTATTCCAAAGGAGGCACAAATTACAAAACCCGAACGTGAAAACCGGGTGAAACGACTTGGTGACACATGCACAAATCCCAAGGCACAACAAAATTGACTCACGTACCACAATCCCAAACAAATACATGAACTCCAAACTGGGAGACTTCAACGTCGACTCTATCCTCCCAACATAGAGGATGAACGTTATAACACTACAAGCATTCCGGACAATTAAGTAAACTAATGTTCGGGTTTCCTAAACCCAGTCAAACACAGTTACATGACTTGCATTTATCAAACAATCGAACCCATTTCTTTTCACGACAAGAAATACGCAAGGAACATATCACATACTCGAAATTTCATATACTAAAACCAAGACATTTAATAGATAACATCATTGAAATGGAATAGACCAATCAGTCACTCTATGCCTTACAATCCTATACTGTAAATAAAATTACTCGATTAACCAAACATTTCCATTAAATAATAAGCCCTTCCTTTCTCTAAGTTTTGCCATTATATTCTATAATTAAAACACCTTGATAGATAGCACTTAGATCAACAAATCAATCCCCAATTTCAACTCAACATTAAATAAATCAACTATACTCATTTCTACTTGAACACAATATGTTCCAATCAATTTTACTGAATAGAAAATGCATAGGCCCTCTTGCCGACATTAAAGAATTTAATCCAATAATACAACTTTACTTGATCAATTTATAATTAATCGACATCAAAATTATCAATAAACCAACATCTGACAAACAAAGTTCTTTGATTGCAATGAATCATTCATTATTTCTACGTTTTCTCATACGTATTCTATATTTAGAACATTTTGATAAATAAATCAGTCCTTTCAACTCGCATTAATAAATCAAATAAATCTTCAACTAAATCTCATCTCTACTAGAGTACGAGTCCAATCCAACAAATATACTTAATAGAGCCTACTCAATGTATATACTGTTACATACTAAATACTTAAATAACACTATTAACATTTAAGAATCTATAACAATACTTTATATTTCGTTTCCCTAATCTCATATCTAAACAAAACCTTTGATTATCTAGACTCTATCCTTTAAAATAAATCACTGACTATTCAAAATTCAATGTTCTAGATATTCCATTTGAATATAAAATCTACTTTTGCTTCTATTTCGAATCAGAATCATCTTCAAGTTATCTACATTTAAATCTACCCCTTTAATTTCATTTGCCACGATTGTCCGCAAAATCAAAACTGAATTATAAATAATTCAAACTTTTGATAATTAAAATAACTGAATAAAATAAATATTTCATTATCTCTTAGTTTCCTACTTAAATTCCGTATTCAAATTTTTTAATAACTAAGGTCATTTGACTGAAATAATTCATTTATTTAATCTCATTTCATAATGGAAATCATAATCAAATTCATAAAGAAACGAATTCATTTGTTAGCCAGTAGATCGATTAATTTGTACTAAGTTACTAGATCCTCAAATTTGAAACAATTAATAAATAACCATTTATTTAAAGTAATTTAAATCTTATTTCAACATAAATCGATTAATTATATTAAAACTCATTTCGACTAAACTATCTTGTCATAAACTATATTAAGTTTCACTAAATTATCAACTTTCTTTAACTGCATTATCTCATAGTCAATTTAAAAGTCCAACTTAACATTTAACTTCTTTTAATCTGCCAAATAAACTATAATTTTCCTTGCATGATAATAAATCATTTAAAATCCAAATATTACACATCACTCAAAATTATATTAACTCTTTTATATATAACATTATTTATTAAATATTTAATATATAATATTCAATATATATATAATATTAAAATTTAATATTGAATATATATATAATATTAAATATATAATATTAAATATTATACATAAAATATAATATAGCCTTCTTTTTTCTAAAAAAAAACATATAAAAAAAAAACGGATTTCATTTGTTAAAAGGGCGAAGCCCTAAATTTACTGTGGGCCGCGCGGCCCAAACAGGGGTCGGACCCTGCGTGGGCTGCGAAGCCCACAGGGGCGGCCGCGGGTTCTGCCCAGCGGCCTCCCCACATGGGGGGCGTGGCCTGTGTGGGCCGCGCTGGGCGCGGCCACCACAGGCGGCGCCTCCATTGGGGCGGCCGTGGGGCAGTGCCCTCCCAAAGGCCCACAAAAAAAAAGGGGTTTATTATTTATATTTTTCTTCCTTTTAAATTTCGTTTTAATGAAAACGATTCTGCCTGCATTATGGCGAGAAATTTGCCAGACTTAAAACAAAAGCCATAAACATATTCATGTACAGGTAATGATTTGTTTTTTTATTTTTTTTTATTTTGGGTTTCAAAAATCTGATTCTAAAATGGAGGTTCCTTGGTTTTCCTTCATTTTGTTTGGAGGAGATTTCTGGTTTGAGCTTTTTATTCCCAAATCTAACTGCAGTTTTAGCAAATTGAAAGCTTTTTCTTTTCATGGATTTTTAAAGAATCTAAAGTTATAGTTTCAAATAACCATAATGAGAAAGAGAAGAGGGGAGAGAATGGTGAACCTTGTGTTTTCTCCAACTTGAAAGCTTTTAACCATGAAGAATCCCAAGCCTTCCTTCCACTCCACCATTTTTGCCACCTCCAAGCTCCCTTTTTAAAAAAAAACATATCTCCCCCTATTCATAAGGATTTTCCCCAAATATCTTGGGCCCAAACCCTAAGATGCCCACTCTCTAATTTTAATTCACTAAATGGCTTTTCTATTTTTTTTAAAAATTTTAAAAACACTTTTTTAATTTCAAATATAATTCTTAAGTAAATACATAATTGCATTGAAATCCAAACTTGATTATGATTTTCAATTACCTTTATAATTTAAATCAAATATTCAATAAAGACAATATAATTCTTTTATTTCAATTTATTCATTAATACACAAATCAATTTATAACTCCATCTAGTTAATTAAATAAGTCAATTCCTTAGTAACTAAATAATCGTTTAATTAATTTAAACCCAATTAACAAACGAGATAAATTGCATTTAGTTAACGAAACCAAATAGATTAAATCCTCTTTTAGACTATATCCACTATTAATCTAATTAATTAATAAACTAAATCTAGTTTATTAATTAATCAAATCAATCAATAAACCAATCATTACTTTATTAATTTCAACAATAAATCAATAAATAAAACTCATTTCAACATTGCAACTAAACACATTTAATCATCAATTAAACTATGAAAGTCATTTAATAAACTTTAAACTTGAAATTAAATAAACACTCAAGGGAAAACTGACCAAGTTAAAACAACTGACCCCGACGACAACCTGACGACACGCTATGACTAGGGTGATGACTTGGCTCAGAAAACCTAGCTACTATCTCCCAATCAATTACCGTTGGTAAATGGACACGCTCACACCTGTGAAGCCAGGTGGAGTCGATGTCATGTACCTGCAACCTGCAACACAGAACATGCCAAACGTGCAAAATATATACGTATGTTATGATCAAACACACCGTGATGAGGGAATCTCGGAATTGTAGGGCGCTCGCAAGCGAGTGATACAATCCGCCCTTTTCACCAATACCGTATCTCTAACTGACACATCTAACATCAATGATATGATCAATAGCATAAAACATCATTTAATCAGATATCTTCTAAGTTATTCTAAACATGTCATTAAAATACATCAGAATAAGATAACATCACATCAACATATAACTTTCACGTTGTTTAACAATCACGATCACAAGTACTCAAGTTCGAAAGTCTAAGTATGTTCAAACACAAACGTCACCTTACGATATAATCATATGCATCATTAAACAATTAATAATTAAATAATCGCCAAGTTTACAATCACATCATAAGCATAATCAGACATAAGAGAACCTTGCCAATCCAAATATCCCAAAATGGAGGGGTGTTACATGCAACCCTATTTGACTTCCCACTCCTATGCTTTAAAACAAATGTATAACTTTTTAAAAACTCTACCCATTTCATATGCCTCTGATTTATTTTTCCTTGACTATTTAGATACTGTAATGCTTGATGATCAATAAAGAAAAATTCCTTCGGTAACAAATAATGTCTCTATTTCTTTAATGCTTGAACTATTGTATAAAATTCCTGATCATATACATAGTACTTTCTTTTTGCATCATTTAACTTTTCACTGAAATAGGAAATGGGCTTACCTTCTTGGCTCATCACTGCTCCAATGGCACAACCACTGGCATCACAATCCACCTGAAACACCTTATTAAAATCTGGGAGGCCTAAAAATGGTTGTTCTGTCACCTTCTGCTTCAACAGATCAAAACTCTTCGTTGCTCCAGTGTTCCACTTGAACTCTTTTCTATCCCCTCTCATTGTTTCAATCAGGGGTACACAAATACTACTGAAGTTTTTAATGAACTTTCTATAAAAAAGGCCAAACCATGGAAATACCTCACCTTAGTAGCAGTTCTTGGGGTAGGCCATTCTAGAATAGCCTTCACCTTCTCTGGGTCCATCTTGAGACCTTCTGTCGAGACAATAAACCCCAAGTACACTAACTTCTTCACAAAACTAAACTTCCTTAGATTAATCAACAATTTCTCTTCTCTCATCTTCTCAAAAGCTCTATGCATATGCATTAAATGCTCATTCAAAGTCTTACTAAAAATCAAAATATCATCTAGATATACAATAACAAAACTTTCCAGAAACTCTTTCAATACCTCATTCATGACCCGCATGAATGTACTCAGTACATTGGTTAGCCCAAAGGGCATGACTAACCACTCATACAAGCTCTCTTTGGTCTTGAAGGCAATCTTCCATTCATCTCCCTCATGAATCTAGATCTGGTGATATCCACTCTTCAGATCAATCTTTGTGAAGTACTGTGCTCCACTCAAATAGTTCATCAAGTCATCCATCCTTGGCAAGGGAAATCTGTACTTGATTGTTATCTTATTTATGGCTCAGGAGATTGTACACATCCTCCACTCCCATCCTTCTTTGGTGCTAGTACTGCAGGTACTACACATGGGCTCAGACTCTCTCAAATCAAACCCTTTCTCAACAACTACTGAACTTGTCTGTTCAACTCTTCATTTTCTACAAGAGTCATTCTGTGAGCTGCTTTATTTGGAAAACTGACTCTAGGGACCAAGTTAATATGATGACGGATCTTCCTCACTGGTGGTAAACCCTCAAGTACGTTATCAAAAATAATCTCCTGAAACTCATCCAATAGTCCAAAAACTTCTACTGGTACCTTCTCACTATCTTCCTTATCCATTCTAGGAATAAATACATAACACATACATTCATGCTTCATGCCTTCTAAAAATTTTCTTCCATCAAAAAAAAAATCTAGCACTACTGCATACCTTTTCTTCGTCCTTCTTTAGGGGTTTCAACTTATGGTGGACTCCATCCTTCATCAAGGAATAAGGGTTTGAATGGCCATCATGTACAACTTGCTTATCAAACTACCATGACCTCCCCAACAACATGTGACATGCATCCATGGGGATGATATCACATAGTACCTCATTTTGATAGCTTTCGATCTTGAACTTCACTAGGCACTGCTCATTGACCAACACTTTGTGGTCTTTCTACAACCAGGCAATCTGATATGGATGTGGATGCCTTTCCCTTTTCAGCTTCAACTTCGTAACCATCTCTTCAGATACCAGATTATCAGTGCTCCCACTGTCAATAATGACATCACACCATTTGTCTTCACACTTGCACCTTGTGTAGAACAGATTCTTTCTTTGTTCTATCTCCTTCTCTTCAGTCACTAGGACTCTTCTAACCACTAGGGATTCTCCTCTTTCAGCATCATCTGAATGCTTGGATTGAGCCTCCTCATCTACATGTGCAACCCTTTCATGACCTTCTGGCCTTCTGTCTATCCTTCCTTGGTGTTTTGGACATTCATAGGCTCGATGCCCTTCTTCACCACAATGGAAACAAGTTCCTCTGAAACCACCCCTTCCAGGCCCTGGCCTAGATCTTCCTCATCCTCTACCTCTTTGATTACCACTATTTTGATCACGAGGAGGGTAGAAGTTATCATTCTTTTGGCCTCAACTAGTACCCACATCTTCATTTTTCCTTTCCTCCTCATTTGGCTCCCAGAAGATCTTCCACCATCCCTTCCACTTTAACCTCCCCATCCTTTTTGCTTGCTGTCAAATATTTTGTTCAGCTTCTCCTGAACTTTTAGAGAAAATTAGTATGCATCCTCAATGGTGGTCATTCTGACCAGGCTTAGCTCCTCTTGAATGCTTGGTCATAACCCATTAAGACAACGGGCTTTCACGCTTCCTTGCGGCCCCAGCATCCATAGCCTATTGCGATGATCATATTGGCAGAAATGGCCTTTTGTATGAGTCACTCATAGATCTGCGCTGCTTCCAGCCTAACCGCCACGGTTTCTTTCGCGGGTCGCTTTCGTAGTCCTTTACAGTGCCGGGCTGCGGCATAAACTAGACACCTCCCCTTTGGCCTTTGAGTCCCAATTCTTGATCTTTCCTTTCCTCTTGAGTTCCTCTCCAGGCTGGATCTTTCCTAGGCTCACTGGGTTTGTTTTGAAACTAATAGCATATTTGGTGAAAGAGGATTTGGAAATTTCAATGCAATGGTATGCAAACTTGGGGGAAAAATAAGTAGAGTGTCTCTGGAAGCCCTATACAACAAAGGTCATAATATTTTTAATAAGGTACTTTAGATCGCAATTGGAGGTGTATCCGAATGTGATGCATATGTATTTTTTCCACCATTAAATGAGTGGTACAACAGATTTTATTTGACTTTTGAAAAGAATATAAAAGAAACTCACCAATATCTAGCCTAGGCCACCTTAACTTGGTCAAGGCTTCATAGAGATTCAGTTTTATTTTTTTGAATCCTATGGTATACCAGAGCATAGAATGTGAGACATGTTTGGATTAAAAGAATGCTTTGATACCATGAGAGAAACTATAGATGACAGAAATCAGCACCATCAATTAGGACTTTGGAAATTCGTAATTTAAATGAAAATGAATGGCAATTATTTAAATTCTAAAGTAAAGCTATAATTTATAATGAGTGGAAAGCGGAGAATCTCTTCTAAAACCCTTTTCGTTTCATCTATTTTAAAGTAAAAGAAAAGAAATTAAATGACCACATACCCATCATATTACACTTTTGAAGCATGTGGGTTTTAACATACCCAATGGCTAATTATGAATTTTTTATTGCAATTTTTAAAAAATATAAAAAACGCGTATGTCTAACCACCTTAACTTGGTCAAAACTTCACGAAATTCAATTTGTTTTTTAATCCTATAGTATGTGAAGCATGGAATGTGACACATGTTTTGGATTCATAAAATATGATACTATTTAAAAGCTATAGATATTTTTCAATCAGCCTATCAATCAAGACTTTAGTCGTAATTCAAATAGAAAATGAATAATAATTCTTTATTAAATTCAAAGTAAAACATAATTTATATTGGTGGAAAACTGAGAATCTCCTTTAAAAACCCTTTTTGTTTCATCAATTTTGAGTAAAAAAAAGGTTGTTAGCCACATACCCTACACATACCCATCATATCACCACTTTTTGAACCATCATGATCCTACCCATACCCACAATCTTAAGTGAAACCATATTTATCTTGGTAGAAACATGATAGTCCTTGGCATTTGTCTTTGTCTCTATGCTTGGGGCACAATGATAACTAGTTTTTGGAGGTGTGCATTCTTTTCAAGGATCCCCTCTTCCCCTCTTTCTACTTAAAATACCAACATAGCAAGTATGTTTACATTTTAAGTGGGAGGCATATTGTCCCCCATTCATTGTTGTGGCATGTCTTGTTTGTGGTGATATTATGCTTGATTTTCTACAAGAGTGTGACCTTTCTTGGCATATGCCATTCCTCTTAGTGGTAATTCTATGTCTTGCATTCCATAAGGTGCAAATATTTTATCTCTCAACTAGTCCTCTCTTGGTGATGTCAAGTGTGATGTTCCCTAAGGTGATACCTTTCATGTATTAAGTAAAACCACTTTGATTATCCTAACCTAAAACTAATTCATGTCCACTAAGCATAACACAACTTGCTTTATGGTACCTTTATTTCATGATAGTCTAGCACAATGCAACTTGGTATCCTTGTGAAAACCTTTGACCATTTAGTGTGGAACTTTATCAAAGTTATCATAGAGTATAAATCTTAGTATGGTTGCATGATTTGTCCATCGCCTCTTGTTTTATGGGATCACACCTTGTAGACCTAGTTTGTGTTTCTCATATTTTTCTTGAGATCTCACCTAATGTATATTGGATTGCACTTTGTGAGCATATTTTTCATGACCACTTAGCATAAAAAAACTTTCTTTTCTATAGAGCCATGTCTTTCATAAGTGATTTTACATCCTTGTGAGTGTATTTAATAGACGTGGCATAATGAAACTTGCTAGTCCTTCCATCTATTTATTTTCACATCGATTTTGACATGGTATGATTATGTATCTTGTCTTCCTACTTCATATCATGCATATGTGTGTGTACCTTTGTGCTTATGTTTATCTTCCATGGGATCTTGAATCCCAAGGGCTTGCGTAAGCCCCTTGATCCTTGTCATCCTATCCCATCAACATTTTTGCACTTGGACCCTCTTGACATATATTTGTCTACTTTAGTGTGAGTTTTAGCATTGGACTCATACTCTCACAAAAGTGGGGGCTAAATGTAGTGTAGAAAAATGAACTCTTTTACATTTTCACACTATGTCTGAATCCCTTAATTAATTAGACTTAATTAAGTTTCTAATTTCCTAAATTATGCATTCCTTAGCCTTAATATTCTCATTTTTTGAAAGGGAAACTGACATTAAACAAATACTAACATTATTTTAAACACCTTCTAAGTTATGTGTCCTATATTTAGGTACCAAGACCCATTTTACCAAGGGTGAATGGGTCCTCCTTAAGTGCCAAGACCTAATTTTTAATATGTTTTTGGCAGAATTTTAATAATTTAAATTCAACTTTAAAATGTCGGCTTATGGAATCTAATTTTTGATAAATTAGATAAACACCTATAAATACATAGTTATTTTATCCATTCAACATTAAGAATTAAGAGGCAACTTTCACAAGAGAAAATATTATTTTCAAGAGAATTGAAGAGAATATTTATCAAGAGTTTATATTAGCAATCAAGATCATATCATCATGTCAAAGTTATGTGTGTTCATATTATTTTTTGGAGCTAACATTGTGATGTAGGTTTCAAAAATTCAAGCATTAAATCAAGCAATTATTCAAGCCAATTCATACAAGATCCAATCCTACGAAAGATATGTTAGAATTCAATCCTCTAAGGGAAACCATTGAGGGTTTGGCGAGTTGTGACATAGATTTTTTCATTCATCATTCCTTGCAATTTTCCATTATCTTTCATTATCAAGGTTTAATTACCAAATTGGGGTTTGCCCAAGGAAAACCCCTAAATTAACCTAAAACCAAATATTTTTTGATCTTTTTTGTGTATATACAAATTTACAAGTGAAGAACGATTGAAGAATGACCTAAAGTGTAATTTTGTTAATTTTTCAAAGTTGTCATCAAAGTTGTTAAGTTATCAAAGTTGTCATCTAATAGTGGAGTTTAGAGGAATCAGGAGTGCAAATTTGGGATCAAATAAAGGTGACATTATATTGTGGACCCCTATACACAGACCCATTTGCATGAAATAATATTTTTGATCCTTGTACAAAGACCCATTTTCCTTAGGATGATTTTTTTCTTGTATGACACTCAACAACCATGTTTGGAGCTTGGTACATGCCATTTTTCCCTTCTTAGATCTGCCCAAAAGTTGTTTCTGTTTGTGCTATCCTTAATTTCTACATTTCAAGTTTTATATTAGATAATTGAGTTCATCAGGTATTTTATTTTCATCTCCCAAAAGTGCATTTCATTCATATTTTATCATAAGAAAACAACGGATCCTCCTAATAGGGTCAACTCACCTCAAGGTTGAAAGTCAATCCTAACCTTGGGAGATCTCTTTTTTCTAATGAAATTAGGAAATTTTAAGTCTATTGATCACACACCTTTTAACAATTCTACATTGATCACCCCACTTACATTTTTCTTTATTTCACTTGCACCTTAATTCAAACTTATAATGCATAAGATAGATTAGGTTGACCTATAGTGGCATCCATATAATAGATCAACATTTACATAACCTCCAAAATACTCATATCATATTAGGTCAGAAATTTTGAAGACCTAACATCAAAATTTACCAACTTATCAACCACAAATGAACATGAAATCCTCCAAAATCCATGTTCACTTGATGCAAAAGATCTACTAATGCCTGTTAACACTCCCAAAAATCCATTAGGAAAGATACCATTTTGGAGTGAAGTGCAAACTCACCAAAACATACACCGTGTAATGGTAAACCATTATTATTGTTAGACTCGATGTTCTTTCATTCATAACTTCTTCACCAGAGAAAAAAACAATATGAAAATATGGATGTAGAATCACTTAAAATCCAAGTAAATTTCATTAAAATCATAGAGCATGATTCTTCAAGGTAGACCAATGCTAACCAAAATACCAGATGTCTTGTACATTGAAAAATAATGTTCTGAAACAACCAATTTTCCACTTCAACTATCTACATCAGATCAAACCTTCTTGCAACTAAGCATTGGATTAATATTTTTATGCATGCTCATACTTTCACCTCAAAAGATAGTCTACATCCTTGAAATCTTCATGCAAGACCATGTAATGTACCAAATAAGTACTAAGTATACTTGCATGGTTACATACTAACTTATGCTTATAGCCTCATGCCTCTGTGTACTTAATGGTGCCATCAATGATAGTGCTAATCTTCAACAATCTTCCCCTTTTCATTGGTAGAGCAGCCTGGAATTTCTCTCTAAACTAAACTCCCATTTTGACATCAGGAAAAGGAGCGCATACATGTTCATTCTTCTCCCCCTTTTCTGGCTGCCGTTTTCATTCTAGGATTCGATATTACGCCTCATGTGCTCGCTGAATTGATAAATCGTGTAACGCATGGAATAGCCAAGATTCAAATGTGCTTTTCCCAATAATGTATCCATCAGAAAGTAAAGGTGCGTCTTCTCTGCAAAATACATATATAGTAAAGCTGACTAATAGAAGCTCTGAAGTACATACTTGAGGAAAAGCCTGCACTGCATTAACTAGAAGAAGTATTTGACACCTGCAACTTGTCAAGGTGTGCTTTCTAGTCTTTCTTTCCTTCTTCTCAACCTTCTTTGGCTAGGTCAAGAATGCAACTATGCTTTTCTCAAACTCCATAATGGGTTCTTCACCATCATTTGGAGTGTTGGGTACCTGATTTAACTTCATTTCTTTGTCTACACTCATCAAGGAACTAGAGATAGGTGTGAATTTATCATTCACCAGGTCCTTGAGATGTTCAAACTGCATAATTATCTTCTCCTTTTATACTTGCAATTGGAAGAACTACTTGTACAGATTCTCAATTACTATTCTTGTGCTCCCACCAATGTATTGTGTCAGATCATAGGCATGGATGCCTTATCAATTTGGGACTTAATTGATTCCATCTCATCCTTGATACTTTTGGTGGATTTGGACCACTTCATGCAAAATTGGAACAACAATTTAGCTTTTGCAACACAATTTTGCACATCTATGATTTTTTTCTAAAATTTGTTGTGTGTGAATCCACACTTCTCTGTTATGTCCAAAAATTTCTTATCATTCACATTTTTCTCTATCTCTTTCTCTATTTTTTCCTTCAAACCACTGAAATACTCTTTAAATTAATCAAACAAAAAATTCAAAATTTCCATAACATATAAAGAATTATCTATGCTTGCACTAGGTATGCTCTCATGTAACACTTTAGTTGAATCATCAATAATATTTGTACTCTTGTGATGAGTTTGGAAGATTTATTCTCAAGAAGAGGCATTGAAAGCATCATGTAACTAAAGAAACATACAGAATCATATATCCATATTATACTTCTTGCATTGGGGTGTGGCTAAACTTCAATGAAGCAAATGTGTATACTTATGGGGTTTCTTCAGACCAGATGGAATTAAGAAAGATTACTGCCCTTCATTATCTTCCACTGCTCTCTTTGGGCATTTTCCTTGCTCATGGCAGCCAGCTCATCTTTTTTCTCAGCATTTGATTTTCTTTGCTTCTTACTTTTCCCTCATGATTGTTCTTCTTTTATTATCTAGAGCCAAAATTTATCTTTAGGTTGGCTTGTAACAACTGCCGGCATTTAGCACTAGTCAAAGGACTTGCAGTCTATAGATGCTCCTTCTTTCATAGCTGCATATGCATTTCCTCAGCAGAATGGCCCATTAGCCCTCCTTCTGTGCTCACACAGTGGCCTTCTCTCTTTAATACTTGCATTTTCTTCCATATCAGAAAGAGTTTAATGCCACATTTTCTCTCTCTCTTTTTTGCTGTCCTTTGAGAATCTTCTTGTATGCTGAGCCTGACGGCCTTGTCCTACATTTCCTTTGCAGTATAGGATTATTCTATGCTTGAAATGGCCTTCCATAAAACTTAAGTATACCTAAAGATGGCTAAGTTCCTCTGCAAGGTGCAAGACTACCCTTTTCTTTGTTTGGAAATCCCTATTGTACACTTGAGCCTATATGGCTTTATGTTCATTTGGGAGGGGTGCACTAAACCTCTCCAAAGAAAATATTTTAACTTTGTTTCTTTATATCAATGGCTTCCTATCTACCATATAACTTAAATTTCCCAACTCCTTAAGAAATTTCTTTTCAATACTCTTCATATTCACTTTAAAAGTGATAAAGCATTTCACAATTGCATCTTTTGTAGTTTCTTTATCAACATCATTAGTTGTAGTGCATAGTGTAGTTGTTTTCTCTAGCATATCATGCTCTACTATGCCATTGAATAAATCATCTAATTTCATGGTGCTATGTTGTCTTACCAAAGAGGAAGACTTACTCTTCATCTTCTTCTTCTTTTCTTCTAGTGACAAATTTGCTTTAGTAGACTCTATTTTCTTTTGCCTTCTTTGTATCCTATAGCCTTCTTTATCTTTCTCAAATTTACCCTCATTGCTAGTGTCCATAAGGTCTACTTTTTGTCTATTCCCATTGGAATCTTCCTCACATGTAATGGATATTTTATGAATTAGAGGCTCTATATCTTCTTCTACTTACTCTTCTTTAGCAACATTTACACTGACAAATTTGTCTCTTTCATATTTTCTATTTATTATTCTCCTTGTAGGGCCTGTTTGTTGTGTTACCAGAGTGGTCTTTTCTTTTATAGTAATCTTCTACTACTTTATTAGAGTAGACTTCTCCTTCACCAGAGTACTTGCAGACTCTTTCCTCTTCTCACCAATGACAAACTTAGTCCTAGAGAAGTGGTAGCTATTCTATTGTATCTCCTAACATCAAATGATCCTTCTTGAGCATCAATCAAGCCTTTAGCTTTCTTTATACCCTCCTCCTCTAGACCCACCATCTCTGCAACTTCTACAGTTACTCTCTCAATAGTCTTCTTTATTTATTTTTATCTAAGTTTGGTTCATATGCACTTTCATGGACTTTTCCTCATGTGTACCATACCTCTCTTCAAAGGTGTCTCTTGGTTTTCTTCGTATAAAATTTGCTAAAGCCGTGATTTTTTCTTTGTGATCTCATATCCCATCTCTAGGATCTAGACAATCCTAGGCTCAACATATTGTATGATGCAACAATCCTTTGAGACTATGAAAGTGATATCATTCTTATACTTTTCCACCATATTATGAGGGATCTTCTCTCTAGCCTACATATTCTTTTGAAAGATTTTGAAAAACCCCCATTGAGCTTCATCCTATGCATCGACATTACCTAACCTCCATAGGTGGTCTCTAATTTGAATTGCAATTGGTTTATCCTTTAACCAAATGATGTTCTTTGTTCTGGGTAGTTCCCTCAAGAATAAAAATTAAAAAATGATCAATGTGTCAAATTTGAAAGAATATTTTGAATCCTTTATGTTTTGCAAGCTCTAGATTAATTGTTCCCTCAATAGTTTGCACAAATTGAAATCTACAAGTATTTACCAACATTTCATATACAATATTTATTGTGGTGGAAGATACAAAATTCTCCCTATTAGAAAAGTATATCTTATAATCACCATTGCAACATATTTGACTATTGAGTTTCTAATATCCTAGATTGTCAAGCCTCTTCTATCATACTTTTCTCTAGCTAACTCTATAGAAACCTCATTCTTTACAGACTTAAGTGTTGGAATTGGTCTAGTTGAGCTCAAACCAATAACAACCTTAATTAACTTCTTGGTAATCATGCCATGCATATCCAACCACACAAATCTATCATTAATTTATCTCATAATACACCTCACCCATGCATCATAATAGAAAAATTTGGGGAAATTTCAATACATCGAGCTTCTTCTCCACTAGGTTCTAGAATTCAGGTTTTAACTCAAAATCATCTCCAATGAGTTCCTTCACCCATACATCACTCATCTTGGAGTGATCATATTCTTCCAACTTGGACAATGAATGTAAATTCTCATGTCTTCAGTGTGTATCACACCATACGAGATCCTTGAAAATGCATCGTTCAGGTTGGTCTCCATACACTTGTTAGGATTTCTCTTGAATTTTAGTTGAGTTCATTTTGAGACCTTAATTACTCATGGAGTATACATTTCAAACTCTTCAAAATAATTTCAAAAAACTTAGGGAAAGATATAACTATAAATACCTTTGATTGCCTTCCAATTAGGGTTTTATGTACAAGAAATTCTAAAATTCTTTAAACACTTCACTTTGGTCCTTCACTGCTCTACTCTCCTCAAATGCTCATTTTTAAATGAATTTTTATTTAAGTGCAATTACTTAAAAACCCTTCTAAATTGACCTAATTATCAATGAATGCACATTTCAAAAGGTCTAGTAAAAACCCTAATTCTATGCATTGTCAACTTCAAATGCTCCACGAACTTTCATAACTCAATGTTTTCCATCAATATTTTCTCAAGTGGGTTAAGCACGTCAACCTACAACACACATCCACATGATCAAACATCAGTACCATTCTTATGGCAAGGGATGAGAGATTTTCAATTAATGCTCTCCCTAAGACAAAGCTTTCTACTTAGTTTTTGGAGGAAACATCTACACTAAATGTTGGTATAGACTCAAGCTTAGTCTCATTATCTTCCTTCTTTCTCCAAATCTTTTCCATGTCTTTATTCATCTCTACTAGATCAACATTTTTCTCTAGGTCATTCTTCTTTACTAGATTGTTCTTCTTCATATTTTTTACTTATACAAAATTTTGAAATGTGTCCTAGTCTGTTGCAATTGCAACAAGTGACAAAATTTTGAACATACTTCCACCCATTCTATATCTACATTGATTAGCTTTATGCCCAAATCCATTTCATGCATAACATTATCCATTGAGGGATTGAAACATAATACCATTGTTATAGCCATTTATCATTTGATTTCTACATTCACTAGCCTTATAACCAAATATTTTGCATGTAAATCACTAAGCAGGAAAAGATTGAACATTTTGATTCATTCTCCTTCTACATTCTATAGCCTTATGTCCAAATTAATTGTAGTAATAATAGAAACCATTAAAATATGGTTACCTTTCTGCATTTGGTTGTCTAATAGGCGGTATTTTGAAGTCTTTCCTTTGATTCTGGACCTACTTGTCATTGCTCTTATTGTCCCCAGTCTTCTTCTATTCTTTGTTCTCCTTTTTAGCACTTGGTGTTTAATCTTCCTTTTAACTTTATCCTTTCTCAAACCCTAATCCACATTTTCCCTTAGAATTCTTCTAATTTACAATCATTTCATCAAGCTTTGTAGAACTCGTCTTTAATTTGTCTTCTTGACTCTTTAATTTTTCAAGACCTGATCTCAAGGTCACAACTTCTTCAGGTTTTGAACAATATTCATATTTTATTTTCATCTTAGCATTCAGGCATTCTTCAACTCTTTTTCCTTCTTCAACTTGCACTTTCAGATTGGTAGTTTTTTCATTTGCTTGCTTCAGCTATTCATTAACCTCCTTATGCCTTTCTCTGAATTTCTTGATTTGGTCTCTCAACTTTCAGATGCATTCATTTGCTTCCTTAATATTTTTCTTTAGATCTTTGTTCCCATTTTCAGTCCTTTCTAGATCTTTAAGAGATATTTTGAGTTATCCATTCATTTCAAATATGTAATCTATTACAAGTATGATGGTGTTGTCATTGATGCCAATAGGAATTCTACCAACTAGTGTTGTCATTGATGTCAACTATGGGATGAAGATGTTGAGGATATTGAAAAAAATGTGGAAAAGAGGAAAACATGTGTGTGTAGTTGAGATCTTGAGGAAGTGTTGTGAGTACATGGATATTATATTTTGTTGTAGAGTCTGAAGATGAGTTGGAATGAAGTACTGAGCTGAGATGATGTCTCTGGTACTTGGTTTCCAAGTGATTTTAAGAAAATTTAATAAATAGAGTAAATTGTGTTGTGCAAATGTTGATAATGTGGTCCAAATTCTTTCTATGTTGATGCTATGCCTATGCGGATCTTATAGGTTATTCAAGGTTGAAAAAAGTTATTATATTCAGAATTTGGGTTTTTGGATCATTGTGTAGTGCAAGATATTTTTGCCAATGCGTGAACTAGTTGTTCAGTGACATTTTTTGTGGTCTGGGAGAAATGTATTTGCTCCATGTTTCTCCTTTTTTTGGATTCAAGTTGTATAGATTTGGGAAGTTTCTTATAATGCTTTTATATTTCTATGTTCAAGTTTTTACTTGATTTGATGCAACAAAGTGAGAGTTTCATTTATCAATATGCAAGTAAGGGTTATCATTTTCCTTGAGTTGAAGTATTTGTTGGTGCAAGCTTGTATGAAGTATTTAACAAATCTTATGTAGTTTATGGATTATTTCGGATTGGTTTCAAGTGAAATATGTTTTCTAGAACTCTTGGCTTGATCTAAGGAAGTGTGTACATAATGTCTATGGTGTTTTGCATGGGTGTTAGCCGACCTTGTGTTTAACACTACATGTGAGGCTTATGGAAGTATGTTGAAGTGTGTTGGGATCTATTTGGGTCCTAATTAAGGATTTATGTAGGTATCCTTTCATTCC